>JASDQU010379180.1:0-11259 GCA_032191745.1 Picea mariana | reverse complement strand
ACTCGACAAAGTATTTTAGCTATCACTCTGTTCTAACTTCATACTTTGGGGGGCTCTCTGTTACACATTATTTTCATCATCCCTATGATCGTTAATGATGTAAACCTATCTATTGCCTTCAGAGGGGTTAGTGGCCTGAATTCCTAAAGAGAGAAGGGAGAAGAACTTTTCCTGAGAAAAGAAGTTGCATTTTCCTATGTAAAAACCTTATAAAAAGGGAAGTTCGCAGGTTGCTATATAGGCAGGGTGCGAGAATTACCCATTCTTGTAGGTAGCACTATAGCTAGGGTGCGAGGTGTTCGCAGGTTGCTCTATAGCTAGGGTGTGAGAATTCCTGCACGTGGGAAAAATGAGCGTTTTCTCGAATCTTCTAGAAGGAGAATCTTCTATGGTGAGGTGGCATTCTAATGGTTTGGATCTTACTCGCTTTCATGATTTAGTGGGATCATCCTAACCTCCTCACCTTATCCTCTTCAACTTATAAAATGAGAGGAGTTCTCATGGAGAAAGTTAGCTTGAGCTTGGGTTAGCTTTGTTTGTTCTTGAGCTTGTTAGCTTTGGTTGGTTTGGAATTATTATCTTGGTTGGAGTGACTTTGAGATTTGCTTTGTCAAGATAGATTGTGAATATCATCAGATCTATGCTCTCAGAATTCTTGGAGTGAAAGTGTGTGGGGAATGAAGGACAATTGGAAGGGACCTTACGACATCAAGGCCATGGTTGTAATCTCTCTTTCACATTTACTATGATACAATAATGTGATTCTTTCCTATAAAACTTGTTGTGTTTTATTGTATGATTCCTTGATCACATACATAGGTTTTTATTGAGTTTATGCTATTTCTAGCACTTTGGTTGGTTTGTGTTTTTTTCATCTTGACTGCACAAGAGCACCAGAGTGAAGCGAGAGAAACAAAGACTATAGGAAGCGATTATAAGGTATGTTACTTATTCTTGCCTCCTAGTTAATTCAATGGTTAAAACTTAAGGAAAGCGTCATATTCTGGTGTGTTTTGTTCTAGATCTAGGTGGATCTAGGGACATCGGTTAGTGTCCGCACTTACGGATTTATCCAATAACATGGGGTGGAGTTTGTTTCTTGCCGACATCACAATTCACATCTCGTGCAAAGTGATTTGGGAGCACAATTACCATACAAAATATCAAATAATTTGCAAACACTTTCTTTCTTCCTTATATGAATTTATCTTTTGCACCACCCCACCTTGTATGATAGACAAATCCAAATAATTAATAATATGAATCAAGGATTGATATTTAATGGATCATTGTACCTATATAAGAATATATGGTGCGATGAAACCACCCCACCTACTCCCTCAGTTCGTTCCTGACAAACTTGTGATTGAGGAGGTAGTGTATTAAACTATCATACATGGGGTTGGAGGAATGTTATACATATCAAAGAAAGCAATTTGGCCTCCACTACCCTTATACATTGGAAACTATTTCTTTGAGAACATCAAGCAAACTGAAATAGAAGTGAACATCTTACTTTCCTACCACTTTGGAGAGGAAATATTCAAGAGTCATTACCCTAAGAATATTGTCAAAGAGAACTTCAATAGCATGAGGCTCCCATATGAATAAACCATTGAATTTTGGGAAGAAGAGGAGGTGCATAAAAATTCCAGAACTTACAACGGAGTCATTTTCAACAGGCATGGCCATCCAAAAGGAAGGATCACTGATGAAGAATCAGCAAGGGATGAAGACATAAAATAAGCAGAACAAGTTGAAGATGAGAGATATTCTCCCATGTCTATCTCAACTCATTCAAATTCCAATGAAGAGGAGGAAGAAGTGTTAGCATATAAAAATAGAAGAGACAAAGAAAAGGTGTTGAAAAAGAAGAACAAAGCTAAAAATAAACAAAAAATCAAAGCCGACAAAGAAAAGGCTAGAGTAGAAGATGAAGCGAAAGATAAAGTTGAGGCCGAAGAAAAAGTTGTTGCAGAAAAATAAAAGGATCTGGAAGAAGAAGCAATAGTAGCAGTGGAATTAGCAGAGTAGGTGGCAAAAGAAGCAATGGATAAAGTTGTTCAAGAAAAAAGACAGAGAAAGAATGTAGAGAACAGAGAGGGTGACACACACCCGATGGACTTGGATATCCTAGGAATGTCCACCGCAAGTACAAAAGTAGAGACAACGGGAAGTGGTTTGGGCCTTGGGCCTTGGGATCCTTTTCTACCAACATAAGTATTGGATTTAAGAATCTTTACATATGATAGTAAAACCAGTATAATTGTGCAAGAAAGAGTTAAAAAGGTGCTAGTGACAGAAGGATCCCCTATATCAATGGTTACTCAAGTCCCTATCAAAGGAGATGTTAGGGAAAACCCCATGGCAACAACTAGGGATGGTTATGAATTTATGGATGCAACCAAAGACAATATACAAAGGCTATGCCAGCAGAATGAAGAGAAGGAGGAAAGGATTGGGGAGCTAGAAGAAAGACTTTAGCCAGTAAAGATCGATGAAATAAGCCTCCTCAACTTTAGGGACAATGTGGAAAGAGTTAGGAATTATTTGGAAGACGCCATCATTGACATGAATGCTAATCTACACCTCTTCCAAAATGTGATTGCAATATTCATTGACCAAAACAACCAGATAGAAATGAAGCTGAAACAATACAACATTATCCGTGAAGGTATAGTTGATATTGATACATGGATAGTGGAGAATCCTGATGCACTTCCTTAGTTGTGTAGACCCTCAAAATCAGCTAGAAAGACATATTTGTACACATTATATCGTTTCCATCAGATAGGGAAAAGAGTAGATAAATAATTAACCAAGGCGATGGAAATATGTTCAAGGACTCACAAAGATGCCCAGGAACTAATAAGGAATGGTCGTCTCCCAATATTAAATGAACTTGGAAAGAATTTAGTGATTCAAAGAATTGGCGAATGCAGTCCAAGACAACATGAGTAGAAGGAAACATATGTTCAAAGTGGAAACCTTTGTCTCCACTATATGACCAATTGGAAGTTTGGATAGCTTATCTCCAAAGAAAAAGTTCATAAGGAAGGGATAAAACAGTTGTTTTTCTCTCATCCTTTCCCTAGCCACTTCAAATTTCATCCTTTCTGCCACTTGTCATTGGGAAAGAAAAGATGAAAAATTTTGTAACTACCTCTTCAAGAAGAAGGTGAAAGGACATGTTAGATCCTTGGCCTGCACCTCTTCCTTCTATTCATCAAACCACCCCATTCATTTGTCAACCTAGCTCTTAATTAGTTTTTCTTCATTGTGTGTTAATTCATTTCATTTTATGTCTTCCCCTTATTTGTTTTATGTTAGTTGTTTTGTCTTTATAAGGTTGAGTCAAGTCTTGAGTTGAGTTAGATAAGTCCTATCACCATGGTTTATATCACTGATGGATCACAGGAAGGATAACTTAGGCCTACAAGTGCAAAAATGTTGATTGCAAGAATGCCAACATTCTTGCAATCAACAAACAGACTATGTTTTATAAGTTTTATGATTTAAAAAATAATTCAAAGTTTGAATAAAAGTGTGTTGGCACCCAAATTGTGCCCATTCATTCCTACTACCCTTGAAATCATGTGCATTGGTTCTTTGTGTAGTTTTCATTGCAGGTTTTGAGTGAACCCTAAGCAACGCATACACTCAACCACCATTGTCAACATAGGTAGCTAGGGAACGATGGTAACACCCCGAGAGCGTTGGAAGTTAAATAGGGAAGAGCCAATAGGGCTCAAATTTTTCGAGGCCAAACTAGATATCAGGGACATTTTTATCAGGGGCGAGTGGTTATATTTTTTCATATGTGCCTTCAATGGACATCATACAAATATTGCGCTGATATTTGCACAGAAATTTGATGGATTCCAAACACGAATTATGGACATAACCATCTACATAGCAGAGCACTTCATTGTTGGAGCATGCTCTCTCCCTATCAGTGGCAAGAGGTGGTTTAAAAAATGGAAACTACCAGCTGAGGTGTGCAACCAGTTTCTGGTAGTAGAACATCAAAACCCCGATTAGATCCAGGTCATCCTAATCCTTTGGATGAAAGAGGAATGGAGGGCCATCATGTCTGCAATACAAAGATACATCACAGGAGAAGGTAGGTTTTCAATTGTCCATTCCTATCATATCATATTTCTCATGCATTTAAATGGTGACAAATAGATGAAACTCCCCTTCTACCTGCTCAAAAGATTAACTAAGATGTCCAAAAGAGTCCAGAACTATCCAGAAACTGCTCATAGAAGCCTCCACCATAAGGGGTTTATAAAAATATTGGTTATTTTCGCTGTCAGTGAAATGGGCATGTATTGGACATAATTTCTAGTGTCTCTAGGGTTACAGGAAGAACAACCAGATGAATAGGAAACTGATCAGCAACCAAAAGAGAAGGAGGTTGAAGTTCCCTAGGAAGATAGTGTTTCCATAGAACCCAGGAGTTCATTTAAATCCACCCAACATTCCAAAGAAAAATATTAACTACAAAAAGAATAACCCAATCAGACAAAGCAAGATCTATTACTTCAAAAAAAAGAGGAAATTCCTCAAAGGAAATTGAGGTCATCCACAGTGAGACAGAGGGACAAAGAAAGTGATAAAGTTTATGTAAAAAATTATGTCAGAAAATGAGAAAACCAGGCCAATCCAATAGTACAATCATCTCTTGAACATCTTGAGGTCGAACATATGCCCACGGCTATGCAGGTAGACAAAACTCCTAAATTAAAAGAAAGAAAATAGAAGAGGAATAAGAAGGCCAGTCATGAAGTAGTTGTAGTTGAATTTGTGTCATTTGACACATAGATTGAAGAGCCTCCTATGGAAAAATAGAGAAGAAATAAAAGGGGGAATCACGTCCTAGAAATTCCAAGCAAACCAAATCAAAAGACCTGTTTGACCAACCTATCAAGGTTGAACTCCAAAGCCTTGTTGGATCTATCCCTCAAGGAGAAAAATCCCATTGTGATTGAAGATCAAAACACTGATGAAGACCACTCTGAATTTACCAACATGGAGAAAATGACCATCCACACATTGAAGGATATTCCAGTGGGAAAGACCAGGAAGAAATGCAACAAGGGTAAAATCTCACATGTTAAACCTGTTGTTTTGGAAACATAGTACATTGTTGATCCAGAACCTGAGCAGGATTTTGAAGACATAGGTCCAAAAACAGAGCATGTCCCATAGCAGGTTTTAGAGGAGATCAAACCAGAGGCAAAGGGTAAAATGTTGATGGTGCATGAACCTATAAAAGATAACATTGATGATAAACTTGAGAAGAATTCCATGTATGAGATGAGACCAAGGTAGGCCAAGCTCTCCATTGATCTCAATAGGCCTGCTGAGGAAGCACATGAACTCAAAAATGGGAGCAGAGTAAAGGGAGAGATCAAGCCTAAAATTGAAGGTGATAGGGGCATGAATGATAGTAATCAACATGTGCAATCCCTCAAACAACAGAATGATAGCATGAGGAAGCATATTCAAGAGTTGCAACAATAAAACCAATCTCTTGAGATGCAACATACAAAACTACATAAGAAATATCAAAAGTTGCAGAAAAAACATGAAAAGACCTACATGTTCCTAAAGGAGATCATCTAATGTCGATTGTTGTCAACAAGAAAGAGAATCCAAATCCTGTGCAAGATTGGTATACCAATGTTAAAGGTTTGTCTCCAATTATTGGAATACATGTGCATCCATGAAAAGTCAACAATGAGTTCCAACTTTTGAAGACTTTTGTTATGCAACTCCTTCACTTTATTTATCATCAATGACTCCAGTTATAGTAATATAATATTTTTGGTTTAGTTATAGATATTAATGCCAGTTGTAATAAAGGTTTCTTTTTTATAAAAACAATGTTTTGATTAGGTCGAAGTAATGAGGCTAGAAAAGGGGAGTTATCCCTATAAACTATCACTTAAACTCTACTTCACTTAGGTTAAAGAAGTGTTCATGAATTATTATCAGAACTGAGTGGTGAACTTGATATCTATAGGTCTGAATGTAATTCATAGTTTAACCCTAGAACTTAGATCTAAGACAGGTATTTGAACCCTCTTGATGGATAAATAGATGAATATGTGAATGTAAAAGGGTGTCATATTTTTTGGGTATCGGGCTATTAGGATATATTGTCTTAAGAAGTCACTAGTACATTTGGGTCAAATTACGATGGTGCATTTGACACAATTGCCACTTTATATTTTCAGGAGAATGACAAACAACGAACCCCCTCAAATTTTGTTTCACATGAATTCTCTTTTTTGATGCCATAGTTATCGCCTCTATTGCAACATTTCATGCAGACACATGTCATCTCGGATTTGACTATCCAAACCCCATATAGTTGTCGCTACAGTGACTTCAGAGACATCGAAATTCCGACATCCCATTTCATGGGTCTCCACTACGTGGATGCTATGGGAGTGATGTTACCATATGTCATAATACCGACGTATGGTAATGTCACTCAACCGACGGTTATCTATTTATCTCCGATGTATGTGCCATTAGAGTGACATTACCATGCATCGCAATTCTAACATATGGTAACGTCGCTCAACCGACGACCAGCTATATATCTCCAACGTATGTTCCATGGGAGCGACATTACCATACATCACAATCCCGACGTCATGTAGGTATTTAAAAATAAATAAATTTCAATTGTTAATCATAAGGTCTCTTGTATCCAACCTCAATGACCTCACAAGGAAAATGGTTACAATGAAACTCACTAGCTACAACTAATGGTATGTTGTTCCAAGTCACTATTTTCATTTCTTTTTCCATGGGACCATCTAGGGAAAGTGCCCCTAAATTGTCCACACAAGCAACCTACAACTTGAAACAACTCAAGAACCATGAGTCATTTATATGAGAAGTTTTATTCATTGGATTCATCTTCAAAGGACAATGTTAATGACACCATTCTCCATGAGTCCTTAACCATACAAGCATGAATAATACAATATTTTGGATGAGCATTTTTTCACATGTATTAAAGCATTGGATTTGGATCTAGGGGTCAAATCATGAGATATCGGGTAATTAACCTCAATGACTACTTGGGATGATGTACCCAATGAAACTCACTTATTGCAACTAATATCATGATGTTCGTAGTCATGTGTTGCATTTTTTTACCTCGGGACCATTTAGGGAAAGTGTCCTTGAATTATCCAAGTAAATAAGCTACAACTCAAAACAACTAAAGAACTGTGAGTTGGTTCAATAAGAAGTGTGCTCCATTAGATTCATCTCCATGTGATTGTTTCCAATAGCACCCTTCTCCATGATTCCTTGGACATTCAAATGTTCATAAGAAACAATAATGGATGAGGTCATTTCCACATGTGTTAAGGCACAAAATTTGGATCCAGGGGTTAAATAACAAGATCTCAAACATTCAACCTCAGTGACTACTCAAGGATGATGGCCCCAATGAAAATCAATTTTTTCAATTGATGGAATACCTTTTTGAGAGTTGGTTTGCATTTTTTACCCCTTGGACCAATTAGGGAAAGTGTGCATGAAATGTCTAGGCAAGTAAGCTACAAATTGAAATGAATCAACACTATGAGTCAATTCAACAAGTAGTTTGCTCCATTGTAATCATCTTCATGGAATAGTTCCAATGATTCCCTTCTCCATGAGTCCTTGGCCACATAATCATGTAGATTACACGATTTTGGAGGATGTCATTTCCACATGCGTTAAAGAACCAAATTTTCTATGGTGTTTCTTGGGCCTTGTGGTTAATCAGAAATGTCATTATGTTATAAGTTAATATCCACCTCCAAGTTTTCTATAAAATCAAGTTATCTTATGAAGGACTCAAGGTACCTTTCCAGATAAAACCTTAGAGGAATATAAGAAAACTTGAGATTAACAAAACAAAAATCATGGGGATTTTTTGATAGGGCCTGTTAAAGCAACCCCAATCCATGCAAGGCTATAGGTGCACTTTGTTTTTTTTATTCAAGAAAAATTTATTTTGAGGCTACTTTGTGTGGAGGTACTAACAATTGGGATAAAATGAAAGCACTTGAAATATTGATTAATTATAGGTTGTTGCTTACTCAAATTTGGTTATAGACTAGATGTTGGGGAACCATAGAATACAAAATATTTGTTTCCATCCAATTTATAACCAAATAAAGTTGTTGGAGGGAATATTATCTCATATATCTTATTATCACATCTATAAGGAGAAAAACAACTTAGTCGATGCCCTGTCAAAAATATATTTGGAGATATAGCATACTACCATCAACATGGTAGAGTGAAGGGAAGGGGAAAATCCCTACCCCTTGTCTCTAGATATTTATTTAAATGAGCTCTATCAATTTTGGATGATGGATTTAATTTCCTTATTTGTTTTGAACAATTTTTCTACTTTCTTTTTTTGTATATCAAGAGGCTGCAATGGATAATTTTATTATGGTTTTCAGGGTGAAACTTTCAAAATGTAACACCTATCTAGGATTTTTTGCTTATGATGTAATATGTTTGGGGACAACTTATTTTGAGATATTATATTTCAAAGTCATTCAATTATATTGGAAGAATATCAAGAGTTATTCTTGTTAAGTTTTTCTTTCATGTCATAGTGCACTTTATGAGTGTAACTTTACCATTTTTATTTCACCATAAAAATGTTATGGATTTTTCGTGTGTGTGTGTGTGTGTGTGTGAAAGAAGTATACTTCTTGCATATATTGTATGGAATAAGGAAATTATGTGGATGGATTTATGGATGAAGAAATTCTATTGGATTACTCCTCATATCCTTTAGAAGACATGAAGATTTTTTCTACACAAGAAGAGCTAGTCTATTCTTGGAAGATTGAAAGGGATGAATCAAGAATGGATATAGTTTATTGAGATATGTTAGTACTTCCTTCCTCAATTGTTGAGTGAGCCTGCATCTACTACTAGATTCCCTTTTCCTTTGTGATGTGACCTAAACTGGGTTTATTTAGATCTAGATTAAGGTCAACAGGAAAACTTCCAAACCTCATAGCACCAAGAGAAGCACTCATATGGCTAGCTTCAAAACTTAAAGATCCATATTGATGCATGCATTGGGTTTTTTCATTTCTAGATGAGGGAAATGTTAGAATGTGTTTTAATGTTGTCTAGTGGATTGATGTAATCTTGTAACTAGTGTCATAATGATGATCATTATAACATCATTTGTGGGGAACTTATACATGTAACTAAGCTTCACTAGACTTTAGTAACATTGCACATGTGCACACAGAGGTAGTTTTGGGGAGTTATTTGCCTAGTGACCAGCCCCTCATGTAATGGTAACCTACACTACTAGGTCCTTTTTATCCACCACTTCTCCGTTATCTCTTAATGAGCTTATTGCTTACCTTTATGGTTTGGTGTTTCTTGTTAGAAAAAAGAGGATCACATAGCAATAATATAAAACAGATGCAAAAATAAAACACAAGAGATACACAATACAATAGAGAAACATATATACATGGTTCACCCAATATGGTCTACGTCCACCAAAGAAATGATCTATCCCTATGAAAGAAGATGGAACTCATACTGTTGTGATCATACCATATTCATACCTATCAACTTACGGTAATAGAAGTGATTCCTGGGATTTACTTGTGTTTCTACATATGAGATACAAGGAGATTTGTACACATATGATATAATCTTATTTCCATTCACCTGTATGTGGTAATCTGAATACCCCTTTATTCCATACTCATTGCACTCATCGGGTACATACATCACACAATATGAGTAAATAAGGCTATATAGGTATTACTAGTCCATGCTATTGGTTCATATGAGTATCAATTAAATGGAAATCATTCATGAAATGGTTGTATAACCTCCACTGCCAAATTAGACTGGTTCCAGTAGTAGGTTTACCGTTGAATAGGCATGAATATGGGAAAGCAATATGACTAGTAACCTGTAATGGAGGCTTATTAGAGAAACAAGGCAATCACCTTTCCCATATTCATTGATGTCATTCCCTCAATAAGATTGGTATAATATAGGTAATAAGCCAGTTAGTCTTAATCTTCATATTCTATCTTCCTAATAATGATATGACTCTAATCATATAGAAGATTCATAGTGAGTTTGATAAGTTGTAGATACGAGTTATGCTTTGGGTGTCATATCACGTAGTTTCCATAACAAGAGATTAGTAATAGAGAGCTTAGTATGATTCCAGGCATCGTGTTGTTTACTGATGTTTTGTATAGGCTAAGAATAGAAAGAAGAATGGTCACAAGAAGGTGTGAGGAGGCTTCCTAGAGTAGTGTGCCCTTGGTCAAAGTTATAGGAAAATTGTTAGAATTAGGGAAAAATAGAAACAAATAATGCCTTTTTATTTTTCTGTTCATAATATCAGCATATATGAGAAAAGAAATAAACATATCTAAATTAAAATCTGAGTATAAACAAAATTTCTAAGTGAAAAGACAAACCTCAATCTTACCTCCTGATCTAAGAAAGATGTAGTTGTCACATGTGTGGATGAAAACCTTTATAATATGCTCATAAATAGTTTTAGGTTCATGGATCAAACCTATAGGGTTTGATCTCTCTCATAAGGACTTAAGAATAGTTTTTCCAAGGTATAGACAATCACAAGACAACTGCAACAAACTAAACTCAGATCTGAAACTGTTACACCAAATGGGGAGGTTGCACCAACAAACTCAGATTTGAAACTGTTACATGAAATGGAGAGGATGCACCAACACAACTTAGATCTAAAACTGTTACATCAAATAGAGAGGCTTCACCAATAAACAAAACTCAGATCTAAAACTGTTACATCAAATGGAGAGGTTGCACCAACAAAACAAAATTCATATCTGAAAAGATAGTCCAAAAAGGAGGTCGCACCATCATCAAGAGAGAACAATTGTAGCCGCAACAAATAGGAGAGTGAGGAGTGAGTGAGTGTGAGTGTAATAGAATGCTAGAGGGTAGGGTCTTATTTTATAGTTAGAGAGAGGGGTTAGGGCAATTTAAACTTATAATTAAATATTGACATTTAATTAATATAAATATTAATTAAAATGTCAAATAATATTAATATTAATTATAAAAACCCTAAACACATATAAAACACCAATCTAATAAATAAAACCTCAATTACATAAAACAACAAGGGGGTAACTTTTAAGACAAAGTCAAGGGGGGGTCCATAATGGAAAAACATGTCCACAT
>JASDQU010379173.1:0-10288 GCA_032191745.1 Picea mariana | reverse complement strand
TCTGACTGGTTGAGGACCAGGGATTGGTTGAGAGTTGAGTGTTTGGTGTTTCTCGTTTGCTTGTTGGTTCGAAAGGACATTTTTCATTTGCATTGAGGAACTCCTTGGTTTGCTTTTGTTTTTACTTTCGTTGAAAGTTTTGGTTGGGTTGTCATTGTTTGGTTATTGATGATTTGATTTTCTTTTCTCATTAATCAGAGTTCTTCTTGGAAAGTGAACCATAAGTTTTCTTTCAAGATTTTTTTTTTTCTTTTTCAAAAACATTGAAAATCAAGTTTTAGAGTTTATTGAAGTTTTGAAAAAGACATATAGAAATAGCTCATTGATAAATGGTTGTTTGCATTGACATATGAACGGAAATTGAGCATTGCATTTGCATTGTAGTATTGAGTTTGATTCGGAAACTTTTCTCTCTCTCCCATAAATAGGATTCATGGAATGAAAAAGATTATATTTCACCATTATCCTTGCATTATTTGGGTCGGAGTCATATATCACGAGTTTCACTTCCGTTACCTTTGAGTAAACAACAGCCTTTAAAAATATTGCGCAATATTAAAATTGATCTAGTAACTCTTTTCTAGGGATCTTTTACACCAACATTTAGCTAGGCTAGTGCTTTGGAGTAGGAAGAGAGACACACTCTCCAAAAGCTCAAAAACACAAAATAGCTTCTTGAGTTAGGGAGTGTAAAATTCCATTGGCAGCATATTGTCCTGGGAAGCCCTTCTAACACAAGGGTCAAGTATTAGGTCGCATTGGTGTTGGCAGAGTTACTAACCCTGCTTTGTTGACATCGGTGTAGAGATTGCAGGTATTACGGGGATCACTCTGAGGTATACCCACAATTATGAGTGGAATCCTTTGAGTTGATTTCGGGCTTGATACCCTGCCCTTGCGTGTGGATCGGACTGACGACTATTCCCCTAGGCTGTACTGTTGTCTGTGGTGACCTTAGTGGCCTATCTCTCTAGGATCTTACCCAAGGTGACTGTGGAGGGGAAAGTCTTCACGGTACCTGGAATTGACATTGGTCAAACTCACTCGGGCTCCTTGGAGGGTATACCCACGATTATGTGTGGGAGCTTGCACCAGGGTGTAAGTCTGTTAAGAAGGTTGTCAACGTAACTTTTCCACCCTAGCCCCGCCCCTTCTCGTCTCGTTGTTGTGACGTTGGATTTCATCACCAACTAGTGGCTTCGATATTAGAAGGTATTTTTTGCTTGGTGATTGCTTCTAGATTTTTGTTTACTAGTGTGTGTTGATTGTTTCTCGAAGTTGACCTTAGGATTTTCATTGGGGAGTTTGTTACTTGTTTATAATTGCTCCCCCACGACGTTCACGTAGGATGCAAGGTTTGTCCCCAGAACATCCGGAAGCTTCACAACCTTTGCATATAGCAACACCCGAGGGTACCCCTTAGGAATGTCCTCATCCGGGTGAAATCCCCCTTGTTACTCTACCACACGTGGATGTAAGTGACGTCCCAAAGGTTTTTACACCACCTCCACAAGTAGCACCCACTGATCCTCTTGCTGATTTTCAAATTACCGATACTATAGAGGACTATCGCATTCGTCATGGTGAACGACCTGTTGGATGATTAAATCCTTCTGAAGAAACCATTGTTACATCCTTTGAATCAACTGCTGGGCCTTCTCACGGTGTAGTAGGCCAAGATCCTTTTTGGTCGGGTGATTTTCAACGAGTCTTGTTTGGTACTGAGTCACCCCCTGTTTACGAAATCAACCCTCCTGTGTCTCCTGAACCAGAGACTACACCAGAGACTACCACTTATTGTTTTGTTCTTCCTCCCGAGATGGCCCATCTCGCGAATAATACGAGTGTCCAAACCGAGATTCCTACAACTACTCTTGCCCCTATCAATACCCAGCGAACTCCTGAGGTCAACCCGAATTTATCCCCTGGTTACCATGCTTTGAATCCTTTGTTGAATGTTTCCTATCCAACACCTCCACAAACCCCAGCCAGTTATCTAGGTGGTCCTCAGTTTCCTGGGCATCCTATTCCCGGTTTCATACCGACACTTCCTCAGTTTCCTATTGGTAATCCTAATACTAGTAGCACTATCCCAAATATTGCACCAAACTTGCACATTCCTGTTGGTGGACAGGGTAGTACGGTTCCTTTTCCTTTTCCGGGACATAACACAGTTACCACACAACCTACGGTTGGTACACAACTCCCGAGTGGGCCTATACCTACGGTAGGGGGACCAACCTCCCCTTTTGGACAAAACATACCTCCTGCGTTAGCCCAATATTGGAAATAGCTTTTACAAAACATACCTCTTGCTGGGGGGAAAGCAACAGTCCCTCCTGTAGGCCAACCATATCCAGGTGTGACTAATCCTATTTGGGGTTCAGGTCAAACTTCCCAAACTAAGGTCCCTACCCAAACTCAAGGTTACAATCCTTGGGGCTAATATCCTATCCAGCCACCACCGAACCAACTAGGAGCTTCCCTCTATGGACAGTCTGCTTATGCTCCTACTGGTCTGCCAACGGGGATTCCACCCCAAAGCCATCAGTACCCGCAAGTAAACCAACAGTTGCCTTTTCTTGCTACCTTGGATTTGCCAGATTTGACTAGGATTCTAAACGATCCTATTTGTCACTCTCCCCAATGGCCTACCATTCCTGCTAAGCTCCCATCGGATATTCTGAAATTCGATGGCAAGGCGGGAGAGGACCCGAATAACCATGTCATGACTTTTCATTTATGGTGTTCATCCAACTCATTGATGGATGACTCCATTCGTCTGCGTCTTTTTCAACGGACCCTTACCGGTTCGGCTGCGAAGTGGTACATTGAATTGCCACGAGGTTTCTTTTCTGATTTCAACACCTTAGCTATGGATTTTCTCACACACTTCCAGTTACTGATTCGTTATGATACTGGGACTGAGATCTTGACCTCTTTTAAACAAACGAAAGGTACTCACATCTCGGACCATATACATGAATGGAGAAGGAGACGACGTCTCATCAAACTTGAACTCCCTGATCAGTTACTGGTAGAATGGTTCACGAAATCTTTCGTGAACGAAATTGGTAAAGACATCGCTATGGGTGGTGTTGTTACGAAAGAGCAGGCTATAAGCTGTGCTCAGTATCTTGATCTCATTTATTCGCAAACGGGAACACTTTACACTCTACTACCTGATTTACCTCGTCCTGGTACTTCCAACACTTCTACTGCTCCAGCTGCCTCACATGCAGTTGATGGTGTGATTGGGACCACTCATACCCATTCACATCCTGTTTCGACTACAACCCCTAAATCCAATTCTTATAATGTTCAAAGTGCTCCGTCTCCTGCTCCTCCCACCGGTAAAACCTCTGAAGTGAACATTGTTCAATCTACGTCGACCGGTAAGAACAAATCTAAGAAAGGGAGAGGCAAGAATAAGGAGAGTAAAAACAATAATTCGAATGAGCAAACCAAATCCCCTCCTGTTGAAGACCGGGATAAGCGCAAACCACGCTACCCTTGCCTTATCTGTGGTGACGATCACTACACGAAGGATTGTCCGAGACGTGCCAAAGTTAACAAGTTCCTTCAAGGAACACCGAAACCCTCTACGCCGGCAGTCTTGTCTCAACCCTTCCTGTCTCAACAACAGGCTTCGTTGGTCATCCATGACCAACCCTCTACATCCACAAACTCTTATGTTTTGATGTGCACTGGTGATTCCAAGAAAGACAATGTTGCACTTACCACTAGAGCTAAAGACTATACTCCTTCTACGGAGAAGGTTGACGACTTACCTCCTGATCTGGTAGAGCCCTCTCCACCGAATCCACCTACAAACGGTCCTCTTCATCTCGAAAGAATAAACCTTTATACAGTTACACGACCACCCCCGAAAGGTGTCGTTAAGAAATTGGCATTCAATCCTCATGCACGTGCAGCCCAGAACTATAGAATTGTAGAAGATCTGGCTCAAGCACCTTCAGCGATGTCTGCCCTTGAAGTCCTTCAATATTGTCCTACACAGCGAAGGGCTCTGTTGAAAGCGATAGGTGGAATTGATCCCACGGATACGAATTTGATAGTATTTGACTTGGAAGACCATATTCCAAGGTTACCCCCATAGCTTGCGTTTCAGATACAAGTTGTTGTCGTCGACAAGAGCATTTGTCGGACTGTCATTGATGAGGGTGCCTCTATGTGTGTAATGTCTTTTACTTGTTGGAAAGCCATTGGTTCTCCCCCATTGAACGAATCACAAAACACTTTGAGAGCCTTCAACGAATTTGGTTTTAAGCCTTACGGTGTTCTTCCGTCGTTGCCTGTTACTCTCGAAGGTAAGACCATCCAGGTTGAAGTGGAAGTTTTCGATACTCCCCTAGATTATAATCTTCTACTTGGTCGTAGTTGGGTTGACTCTATGCGTGTTGTTGTGTCAACCCTATTCCATGTCGTACGATTTCCTCACCAGGGAAAAGTGATTACGGTTGATCAAATTTCCTTCTTTAATGATGATACCCGCACTGGAAACGTGTCGCTCATCGCGAAAACCCCACCGGGTTACGAGAATGTTGAAGTCGGTCTTTTAAAAGATTCCTCGTTAATGGGTACTTTTCCCATACCACCACCACCCGACATTCCACACCCATCAGTTGCATCTATTAATATGATCTCTACTGTACCTCACGAACTTCCAGTGTCTGCCGACCCTTGGATAGTCCCTGATCCTAGAGATCATATTCGTTTCAGCGACGTCATTCCGTTAAGTCCGGTTGAGTCTGCTTACCAAGCTATTCAATCGACAACCCTTACTACTTCTTCTTTAGATGAGTTGTCTCTTGATCCTTTCCGTGTCGTCTTTCCCACTGACGAGATGATAATGTCCATCATGGAAGACACCCCTTGGGATGATGGGCATCATCGTTCCATACTGTTTCTAGAACAACAGACTCTTTAGAATTATCAGCGAATTTCGACTCCGTCGACCGTTGTTGTTATTTCCACGGTTCCCCAACCTACACGTGATGTGTTTGCGGAAGGGAATCTCAGTAACATTTGTCCCATGATACCCATAGATATTTCAGTTAAACCTGGGATAGTCGAGAACGTTCATATTGGAGCTTCGTGTTCCCCCGAAGAAATTGTCACTTATACTTCCTTGTTTAAAGCATTTCGTGATATCTTTGCCTAGAGTTACGAAGAGATGCTGGGTATTGACCCTGCTATCATTGTTCATGAAATTAAGACATACCCCGGAGCTAAACCAGTCCGGCAGCGCCTCCATCCTGTCCATCCACGTAAAGCGGCAGCCATCAAACTTGAAGTTGAAAAACTTCTTAAATCCGGTTTTATCTATCCCGTGGCATTGACAGAATGGGTTTCTAACCCAGTACCGATTGATAAAAAGGGTGGTAGTGGTAGTATATGCATTTGTGTTGATTATCGGGATATCAACAAAGCTTGTCCAAAGGACAATTTTCCAACCCCTTTCATTGACCAAATCGTCGATGACTGTACCGGCAGTGAAATCTTTTCCCTCATGGATGGATTTTTCGGCTATAATAAAATTAATATCGCTCCTGAGGACCAACATAAAACGGATTTTATTTGTCCTTGGGGTACTTTCCGCTACAGGAAACTCCCCTTCGGTCTGAAAAATGCAAGTGCTACGTTCCAACGTGCTATGTCTTACGCATTTCACGATATCAAACATATCGTTCAACCTTATTTGGATGATTTGCCGGCTCACTCTTTTCGTCGAGTCGATCACCCTAATCATCTCTGAGCAATTTTCGTTCGTTGTCGATTCTATCGCATTCGCTTGAATCCTCATAAATGTGTCTTTTGCGTAGAATCCAGTCGTCTCCTCAGTTTCATTGTTTCACGCCATGGGATCTGGGTAGATCCTATCAAGGTCGAGGCGATTCTTTATCTCCCTCCTCCTTCTTCTTTGCGCCAGTTACAAAGTTTGCAGGGGAAAGCAAACTTTCTTCGTCACTTCATCCCGAATTACATCGAGATTACTCGGGGTTTCACACGTCTTCTAAAGAAAGGTTCAGAGTTTGTTTGGGATAAATCTGCTAACGATGCTTTTGAAGCATTGAAATTATCCCTCATGAAAGATCCACTTCTTTTTCCTCCTGATTATAGTCGGGATTACTTTCTTTATCTAGTTGCGTCCAAGTATACTATCGGCATGGTTCTCGTTCAAGAGGATGCTGCCCACGATGAACATGTTATATATTACTTGAGTCGGAGTCTAACTTCGATAGAAATTAAATACCAACATGTTGAAAAGCTGGCCTTGGCTGCTGTCCAAGCAGTTCAACGTTTTCGTCATTATATTCTCGCCAGGAAAACTACAGTGATTTCACATTGTAACCCCATGCAACATATATTGACACGTCAATTGCTGGGGGGCAAGTACTCCAAGTGGATTGTCATTCTCCAGGAGTTCGATTTGGAATTCGATCGTGCCACGTCGAAGAAATCCCTAGTTTTCGCTGAGTTAATTTGTGATTTTCCCCACACTGCCACAGAAAAAGTAGCTGTTGATTCGTTACCTGACGAATCACTTTTCCTTATCAGTACCGATGATATTTGGTATGGATATATCATTATATATCTCCAAACTCAAACTTTCCAGCCTGCTTTGTCTAGTGCCGAGCGACGTCACATCCATTATCAAGCACGTCATTATATTATCCTCGGCGATACTCTTTACCATCGAGGTATTGACTCTGTCTTTCGACGTTGTTTAAATTTTGAAGAAGCTAAGAAAGATTTGAATGATTTCCATTCAGGAGCATGTGGTGGTCACATGTCTGGGTATGCTACTGCCCAGAAAATCTTACGTGTAGGATACTTTTGGCCTTCCTTATTCAAGGATTGTATTACTGTTGTTCAAAAGTGTCATGCCTGCCAGATCTATAATCAGAAGATTCGGTCGCATCCTGCTCCCCTTCATCCTGTGGTCTCAGTAGGTCCTTTCGCTACATGGGGCATTGATTTCATGACATGTCACCCTCACTCGGCCGGGGGGCATGGTTATATTATTGTAGCTGTTTATTATTTTACTAAGTGGGTTGAGGCGATGCCGACATTCGATAATACTGGGAAGACTGCAGCCTTATTTCTTTTCAACCATGTCATCACTCGTTTTGGTGTTCCTCAGGCTATCGTTACCGATCACGGTAGTCATTTTAGAAATAATATGATGTCTGAACTCACAGAGAAGTTGGGCCTTCGTCATGATAGCTCAACACCCTATTATCCATAGGCTAACGGCCAGGTCGAAGCCATTAATAAGGTTCTTATAACTATGATTCGACGGATGATAGGCATCCATAAAATGAGCTGGCACACGATGTTGTTTTTGGCATTGTGGGCATATTGTACATCTGTTAAATCTGCTATAGGATTTATGCCTTTTCGATTAGTTTATGGCATGGAAGCCTTTCTGCCAATAGAATGTGAAATACCATCTTTGAATCTAGCTGTAGAACTCTTACCTAATACTTCTACTGAAGAGGAACGTCTGTTGTATTTAATGCGATTAGACGAGACTCGTCGTGACGCTACTCTTGTAATAGAAGCCCAGAAGAAACGCGTTAAGGCACAGTATGACAAACATATCAAACCTTGTGTCTTTTCTGAAGGCAATCTTGTTCTTTTGTATGAACAAGATAAAGATGTCTTAGGAGATGGGAAATTCGAACCAATGTGGCGTGGGCCTTACATTGTTAGAAAAGTTTTGGAAAAAGGAGCATATGAGCTAGTGGATTATGATGGGGTACCTTTGAGTGAACCCAGAAATGGGTTGTACTTAAAGAAGTACTATGCATGAGTCATTTGTGTGTGAGTACTTGTATTTTATGTATCATACGGTGTGTGTGTGTTACTTTAGCTTTGCTTTTGACGTTATCTAGTTTCTGCCCTTACGTGACATTGTGTTTTATTGCCATATGTTGGAGTATTCACTACCTTATATTGGCTTCGCCGACAGTGCTAGCCGTAGTACTCAGAACCTAGCTTCCGCTGCGTGGGCTATCTATGCCCCAACAAACGAGCTTATATCTTTACGAGGTGTATGTCTCGGCAGACCAACCAACAACATCACAGAGTATAGCGTCGTTATTGAGTTATTGGTTGATGCTATCTCTCTTGGAATTCGTCGCTTTGTTGTGCGACTTGACTCGTAGCTGGTAGTGCTACAGCTAAGTAATGTCTACTCTATTCGAAGTCCTACTTTATTAAGAGTATATTTGCGGATTCGCCTCTTGGAATGGTCTTTTGATTACATTGAATATCAACACATTCCTAGATGTCTTAATACATTAACCGATGCTTTGGCTAATTACGTGTTAGACAGACATTTGAACAATTTATAAATCAAACACATCAAAATGTACACAATGTGAAGTAAGCCGGTAGAAGTCGTGTATATATATATAACGATCAAAGTTTGTTTTTACAAAATGTGTCCAAAGACCAAAATATCAAAAAATGGAAGCCCATAGGTTCTACATAATGACATCAATGATGTTCACGATATCACACTAATGTCCTAGCAACTCTGCAGAGAAAGCGAACCATAGAGGCTGAGACTCCCATGGTGTGATGCTAATCGTGTCATGGAATCTCCTCCAGAGGCATATCTGGAATGTCAGCCATCAGACCCTCTAAGTTCTGCTCCACTGTCAGATAGTCCTCGGCGTACTGTGGAACTACTACTGTTGCCTCTCCTCGACGCTGGACAGGAGAACTACCAGCAAGTCTATATGCGCCAACGTCTGTGTTATCAACAAAAATTTGGTGTTAGTCTTCGGGTAAAGCTATAAAAACAAAAACATTTAAATATGGTTAAAAATCCAAAAACATTTAAAAACTTAAAAAAATTGTGTACTTCTTACCGATGTCTCCCCACTGTGCGTCTTCAGGAAGTGCAAGATCTGGATCTCCGTGGAAATCCAAGCCAGCGTATGCATAATCTTCTACCAGCAGCACCTGGCCTTGAAGCTAGTCGAATAAAGTATCGTCATACCTGACGATCGATCCTGCCACATGTCTGGCCATGAGTTGACACCATCGTAACATCCGTGGATCCCTAGGACCTGGAAAGTGCCACTCTTCCTGAAGCCTAAACACAGGAACCCTCTCACAGAAGAAGGACACCAACAATGATCCATATCCGAACTATTTTAGATCTCCACGCCTGCATTTGGTCAGTTGTTTCTTGAGACTGCGTAAAACTGCGTCAGCCCAGTTGAATACCCGGGGCTCAGTACACTCGACGGCATACTGAAAATAGCTCTGTAGAGCCATATGTGGGGCAACACTTCCTGCCATTCAAGCAATAGTAAAGAGAATGGTACGGAGAGTTATATCAGTCACTCCCCAAATGGCCACTTTCCCTTTTTGTCGTTCAGCCTCAGGCACGCAGTACTGCCTGCAATACTCACTCATTTTTAAACCACCCCTTCGGCTACCGATCAAACTGACATAGGACCCTCGCCTGGATAACCCAGTCAAGAAATAGATGTCCTTGATGTCGATAGTCAATGTGTGAGCCCCGACATTAAAAACCTGTTGGTCTGGATCCCACATCCGGACTAAGTATTCCAGCAATCGAACTTGGGCTCTCATGCCCGGGATGCGGAAATACTTCAAGAGACCGCAATCTCTTAAGGCAGCAATGGTCGGAGGGTGATTTTTGGCGTTTTCATTATCGTCCTCGTGTTCCTGTTCTCTCCATTCGAGCACCATGATGATGGCTACAAACCTGCATGGGAAACATATGAAGATGGTTAATACTCTTAAACATGGGAAAAATTATTTCTTTTGGCTAAACGTTACATGAAATTTTAAACTTTGCGTTGTTTGCAGATGGCCTATGGCACACAGTGCGAACTTCTCGCATGCTGCCTTAGGCCCACCTGCGAGAATGAAGCATTCTCGCAGGCCCCGTATGGGAAGCCTGCGAGAATCCTTCTACATGCATAGGGTTTGAAAAATGGACTTAAAACTTGACTTTTAACCAATGGAAACACAAATTTGAACCATGAAAAGCTAGAGAATGGAGAACTTACCAATATGATCCAGACGGCTCGTGGAATGATTGCCCGAAGCTCCCAGAAATCAACACTGAAGGTAGAAGGTAAAATGGAGGTTTTTTGCACTCAAATGGTAAAAGGGTAAAATGATATGGTAAAATGTGTTATGAATTTATTTTATTTACTTTTTACTATGTCTAAAGTGGATTTTTTATGATTATTCATTATTTAACCCTAATTAC
>JASDQU010379171.1:0-11259 GCA_032191745.1 Picea mariana | reverse complement strand
GATAACATTCCAAACTTAAACACAAGCTTTGATGGTAAAGTAGGGCTGAAAAATTATGTTTTCAGCAATGTATTAAGGCATCCTTATGGCTGTAGAAAAAAATTTCTACAGAAGAAAAATCTAACCACTAAAATCATCAAACAATCCATCCAAAAGATATTCGATGACAAGTAGATTAGTTATGGCAGCTTGCAAGCAAATTTTAATGGTAGAATAGTGAGAAATGAAAGATTTTAGGTGAGTTTTGTTGCAGCCCTGATGGTTGTACCATTTAATTTATTACAACAATGAATTCCTTGTCTAAAAGAGGACACCCTTAGGGCATAAGCAACCTTATAACACTAAGAAAAGATTGCAACTTGAACAAATGAAATATCTCACAATTTCACGTATACCAATGGAATGATTTTATATATCCAATGGAAGTAGATTAGTTCTTAGTCAATTTGATGATGGATTCTCTTGTGTAATATCTAGGGCTTGTATCTTCTCTAGCGGTTTAAGCCCTTTTACTTCCTAGAGAATGCAAAACCTAGCAAGGTAAATCTAAGAGGGTGTAAGCCCTTTTACTCCTCCTAGTCACCTTTGCTAAAATAATCTTATTCAATATAAGGATGGATCTTAGTAGAGGATGTATACCCTTATACGCCTCCTAGGATTTAGACAAGAATAACCATGAAACAAGAAGAAACACTTAACAATATGTAGAAATCTCTTACCAATTTCAAGATATAGCAAGATAAACCATACTTTACCAAGAATATTCCACCACAATAGAAAGAACCAAGCATCCAATAGATAGCACACCAATTTTTCCTCCAATAGACTAGTTTCATCATCCACAAATCATTCAAGAAATAAATATAAATAAAATTCCCAAGAAGAGTGCAAATTTCAGCCAAGAGAGGTCTAAGCCTCAAGTGAGATGTGCTCAAATGAAATGTCACAAGTTCTCTATTTATACAAAACCTTCTAAAATTAGTTTTTCCACTTAACTTAGGGTAAAACACAAATTAGGAAGACTGACCTCCTTAATTTTCCCCTTTAGAAAATATAATTTGAATTTACAAAATAAGTATGCCCTAAAAGATAATGCCATCCCTCCTAGGGATGAGGTTTTGGCATAATGAGAAAATTTTGAGCAAGTTGAGGAAGTCATTGAGCCTCCAAAGGCCTAATATCCATGGTGCAAGGGTCTTGATCCATCACAACATTCCAATTCATCATCAAATCACCTATCACCATCAAACCCTATCCCCCAAATGAGATGTCATGCCCTAGAAGGTGACTTTTTGAGCCTCCAAGGTCAAACGTTGGGAAAAAGGGGGATAGCTTTCCCTCTCCAGGATGTCCTCTCACGCCTCCAAAGGAAACACTCATCATATATCTTTTCCCAAGGCCCAGGGTATGGCATCCACTCTACGGGATTCATGCCCCAAAGAAGGCCCATGCAAGGTGTATTCCTCCACAAATGTCCACCAAGAAAGGTCCTATAAAGACAATTAAATATGCCCTCCAAGGGTCTCAAGTCATATGTATCATTCCAAGTAAAACCACATTTAATAAAAGAGTCATCTAAACATGTGCATCAAATCTACCTTTTCAAATTAAACAAGTTCTCAAAGACCCTATGCAATTTTCCAAATTTAGATATGGGAGGGGTGCCATAATAGCCTATTGGGTTAACAAATTCCTCAAGTAGGGGAGGTTCCCAAGGATAATAATTTATAATTTATATATTTGGTATGGTGTGGATGGGGTTATAATTCTAGGTATAGGGTTTCATGACACACAAGGGATCGTATTGTCTAATTTATGGGTGCCTTTGTAGAGGGTGTGTTGCCCTTCATCTGCGATGCATGATTTTTCCAAGCCCCTTTTCCATTAATTTGTTAGAGTATTTCCAAGTTGAAGGTAAAGTGGGACTTCTACGTAATCATGAAAAACATTTCCCACAATAACTCTACCTTGTTCATACGTGACCATGCTTACCCAAGTTGAAGACGATATGTGGTACTTCTACGTGAGCATGAAAAATATTTCCCACACATTCTCTACCTTGTTTGGCATGTACAATTATTTATTTATTTTTTGGGTCCCTATTGACGGGCGAAATTGTCCGTCCGTCAATTAAGAGAGTGGAACCGGTCCGGGGTTGTCTAAATAACCCAAGCCGTTTGGAATGGACCACCCTGACGAGTTTAACGGCTCCGTTGGCTGCTCTAAGATCTTAAGAAAACCAAAGAGAAAACTAATCTAAACTAACTAATCTAACTAAAACAAATAAAACAAACTAAACTAACTAAAACTAATAAAACTAACTAAGAAACTAAACTAACGAATAAATAAAAACAAACAAACTAATACACTAATCTAATTAAAACGAACTACTATATAAACTAAAACTAAATATAAACTATGCTAACTATTATATATACAAACTACTAATGACTATTACTCTAATTCTAACAATTAATCGTCTAACTACCAATTATAATACACCTTATTCACAAATATTCAATATACACAATTGGCAGATTTGAATAAAACCTGTAAAACTCATGTGCTTTCTGCCCTAAGACAGCCAGAGATATTTTTTGATTTTTATATTTTATGAATAAGAAATAAAACTTACTGAAATTAAACAATCTAATATATTGACTGAAATTAAACAATCTAATATATCAAACATATATATCTAATGAACATGACTAACAAATATACTAACAGATCAATGACAGATTGACCTAGAAGCGCTCCTAATTTGTCCTGTGTATGATGACTTCGAAGCTAGTCAGAGGAAGTAAAATTGCACCGGTTAGTCCATAAGCTTCTCGTAAACGATAGGTTGTGCCGTTCTTTGAATTGTTAATAGGACAAACATGACATAAAAAATCATAACAATTTTATGATTTATAAATCTCTGCAATAAGGGAAACCTGTTATGCAAAAACTTATACTTTGTAATTCAACTTATGAAGAAGAGAAATCTGTCGTTCATAAATCGAATTAAATAATTGCTATGTTTTTTAAATACTTAGAGGAAACTAGATATGGATAACAATGATTAAAACTATATCATTTGCACAGGATTAAGATAGCTAAAGTAGTCATTAACCATGAACAAATTGATATACACAACATGAAGCAAAATATTGATATAATGAGAAGCTAAAGCTGTAACAAAACACCAAATTATGCCTAAGTCTGTATTAAAAATCCATTATCCTTGTTCTCCCATGAATGAGGATGTCCATTATTACAAAAATCATAAGTATATATTAGTCTCTCCACAGGGTAAAACCTCCCTGTGGATAATATCAAACTGTTTTACATAATCTGGGAGATATCCCAAAATCAACTAAACTAAGAAACTAAAATGCAAGTGAAATATTTGAAATATCTCCTAACCGCTCATCATATCCATTGCAATTTCGAATTCATCTGCAATAGATCAAAAATATCAAGTTAGAAAGATATTTCAGTAACAAAACAATAAAAATCCAATCTAACAGACTTAGCTACAGAATCATTTGATTATGTAGCTAGTCTAAAATAGCATACATGATCAAATAAATATCAAATCAAATCTCATTAAAATAATCCAATCCAATTTTCTTTTAATAATCACTCAAAAATGAATCACCAATGGTTCAAATGAGTTTATCATTTAAATTAAACAAAATGAACAGTGATTCAATCGTAAAAGAGGTAGGATACTCTGTTTTTCTTTTGCCATAAAATCGGGTCAAAATAATAACAAGACTGTTTCAATGGAAACAACAATGAGTTATATCGTATGAGATGGGATCCAATCCAATACAATCATAAACCATTTGTTATGGCTATAATGACGGATCTATATCGTTCAATCAAATGTAAAGATGGAAAAACTGTTATGATTATGTGTAACGAAATCATACTTCTGGCATCGAACCAATCAAATTTGTGATTGATCTTTGCACAGACAACAGGCAAGATCATGATCGCAATCTTAATAGAATCAAAGAAGTTATAATTATCAGCTGGGCAAATAACCAAAACAAATACGAATGAGTTTAATTATAGAAACAAATCGTGCGACTGGATACAGTCAATTTCGTTTCTCAAATCGAATTCAAACAACATATTCATTATAATACGAATCGAATTGCTAACAAGGTCGACTAAAACAATGCGAATCAATCGGCTGTGTACAACTGTTGTGAATCGTATCTATCCACGAAACAGAATCATATCGAACATAACCTGAATTGTATCCCTGTTGAAAATCATATGGATATAAAATCGTAACAGTTAACCATTATTGTCAACCATATCGTATACAATATAACCAATTTGGATCGAAACTTTGATTGCATTCAAAATTGAAATATGAAACAGTTTGTATCTATAATAGATGCAACGACTTTGATTAGAAACAGAACATCCAAATTAAGCAAAATGAAACCAATCAAATCCATACTAAAATCCAATCAAATCGAAGGAGATCTAATCAAAGCTAAATTGGGAAAACGAATTTAATTAATCAAAGCATAACTATGTACACGATGCATATAGTATGATAGAGCAAATCCAAACTGTAAACAGAGCTATGAGTTTGTTATATAAACATGTGATAGACATACTAGTGAGGCTGCTCAAACTATGCCAATTTTGAATTCACTACCGCTGTAGCTGACTCCACATTCTTAAACAAACTAGAACCTGTTGTCCTCTATTTCTTATCAGTGGTTTGAAGCTCAGCCTTTTGACTGGTAAGCCGTGCAACTTGATCCTCCAAAGAATGAATTCTGGACTGTAACATTGGCACATCAAGATAGTACCTTTCCAACCATGAGTCGCATTGATCGCAGGGTGGCGCTGTAGGTTGAGGTAGAGCAGGAGAGGGTTTTGATGAATCACCGGGGGTTTTACATGGTAGATTAATGCCAGGGTAATTAGGGTCATTTTGTAAGCAAGGTGGTAGGTTCGACACGATGTCAAATGAGGGTTTGGTACAAAGACCTTCGGAATAGGGATATTCACTTGCCAAAAAACGTTCAACCTCTGAATCAGAATCCTCGCTTAACACGATAGGGTCAAGATTGACAGGGGGCTTTGGCTTGTTCCTCGCCATGCGAGAGATTAGACGGGCAGTCTTTTTGCCTTTGGAATTCGCAACAGGTTTAGCTTTAGGTTTCTTGCCCACAGGATTAACAATCTTGGCATCCTTAGTCACAGAGTGGGGTAGGTCGATAGGTGAATCGGGTAAGGGTCTAGGTAACAGCATACTGTAAGCTACCGGGGGCACAGTCTTACCCTCGTTCACCACAGGTTTGTCAACCCGTGGAGGATTCAAATCCTCAAAACAATTGTGAGCAAGGAAATCATTCCAACAGTCTCCGCAAAACCCCAAATGATAAACAACAATCAATTTAATCAACCCATAGTGAAAGAGTCTGCTATCAGCTTGGTTCCTTTTGTATCTCTTAGACATTTTGAACAGGCTTCTATGCAGATAGTAAGGCATAATAAGCTCATAGCCCATGAAAACCATAAGTAAACGAAGGTGGTGTAAGAAAAAAAAAACATACCAACCCTCGCAGGTGATAAATTGTTTGATAACCGTCAACAAATCGTGCCAACCTTGCTTGAGCATGTTTGCGGGAAAACCTTTGTCACAGGAGATAACCTTACGCGACTGGAAGAGCAATTTCCATGGGACCTCTTCCATTTTGCAATTCTTGGACCATCGTTGTCCAGTGGCAGGCAGACCCGTAGCTAAACTGAGAAATTGCTCATTAATGTCCAACTGGACATCCCCAACCTTGGCTCGACAGCCATCAAAGGTTAATGTGAATTGCCGAGCCACGCAGGGATTAAAACCATTAATTTTTTTTATGAACGGGAGCCATCCAAATTCCTCAAGGTCACTGTGAGCACTGTCGAACATCAACAGAGCCTGGCTACCGTTAGGTTCAATCCTCATGACTGGAGCCATGGTGTGGGCACATGGTCAAGGTTTGGGTCGAAAAAAACAACACACAGGAGCAAAGTCATTTGGGTTAACAGCTATGAACGATCAAAGGGGAAACATTAACGTGCGCGTGCGAGGGTGGTGGGATTATTCAACGCCATGCAAATCAGTAATGACAAAGTACAACCTCCGTTCATTAATCAAAACATAGTTCAAACCATATTAATCGGCCAACCCAAAAATCAAACGGTGGATAACATACCAATGCGGCAATGTATTATTTCAAATCATGAATGTTCAAAACCCAAATGTTAAATATGTTCCATCGCATAAGTGTGCAATCAAATGTTCATAAAACATTATGACAATCGATAATTATAGAATTAACAAGCCAAGAGCTATAATAAGGATCACATCATATACATTAAAACAAAAATAAACCATGACCCCTATGTAATCTGACGACTAGGCAAGTCTCAAGAACATAAGTTTTCATGCTCAATGCCTTACCAATTTAATCAAATTAAATTGCGCAATCAAAGTAAGAATAAGCAAATAGGCATAGTTGAAAAATCCTTACAGCCACTCAATGATAAACCAAAGGTAAGTGCCGCTCATAATATCAATAAAAGATCATGACAGTTAAGAGAACGATGGAGGAGTTTTCACGCTTGTAGTCGTGAAAACTAAATGAAAACCAATTTGCAAGTGTCGCAAGAAATGAAAACACCATTTATTTGCAAAATGCGATGACAATTTGAAGTTCAGAAGACATAGGTGTAGGCAGCTTATAGGGCAATAAAAAAATTTTATTGGCTGCCAACAGTCCCTCAATTATTGTGAGAAACATTTCATGGTTCTTAGGATCCCTAGGCGATCATCTGGAAGGTTTTATGATTGGATTTTTTTTTCCAACTACAAGCCTCTAGGCCTTCAGCCCCTTCTTCCCATGAAGTGAGGTACATGCTCTTCTTGGGTCAATAAGCCCTATAAACTAAAATATGGGGACACATAAAAGAAGAAGTAATGGGAAGTTGTGAGCATGAGTGGGGATGGTACGACAAACCTTCAAGGAAAACCCTTGGTTACAACCCTTTTCCCAAGGGTGGCCACTCACTAGGAAAACATGACACTCACCAAGGTGAAATAAGAGAAAAGGTATAATTTCCAAGAAAAACGTTCCATAATCAAGAGAAGTTTTAATGTAACATATTCAAATTCCCCAAGTATTAAAGTGACACTTACCAAAATACCAGACTTGTTACCTCATGGAGCAAGATCCCCCCTCCTCCAAAAGAAAGATGGTGTGGTGAATGCCATCATTATGAATGGAGAACTATAGTGGTGAGGTGGGGATCCATCTGTTTAAGTGGACACTATTAGTCAATCCATCTCTCGGTACTCCATGTATGTAACCTGAGGGCCTCGAGACATCATATCCTTAGTTATCCCTGGGAATGGGGGATAACATGTCCAATATTAATTGAAATATTGAGATTGATCTTGGATCATACCTTGAGGTTTGGGCTGCCAAGGTCGTGTTGGCAGCCAACCCATTTTTTTTTTATTGCTCTCAAAAATCTGCCTACACCCCTTGCGGTATCATGACAAATCATTGTCGCACTGTGTTTCTAGACATTCATCTTTATTGTGACAATTACAATTCAATTTCATTTTAGTTTTCACAACTGCAAGTGCGAAAACATCTCTTTCGTTGCTTAGATTGTCATTGTTTTTGGTTGATTTGCTGAAAGACGCTTGATCACTTGTTTATCACATGACTACTAAAGGTTGTCTCGAACTTATGTTCTTGAGCATTATCTTACCCTGTTTGCGCATTTGGATATATTTGATTGTGAAACCTTGGCATAAAAGTTATTGGTCTTGTTTTGGTCTTATGAAAATTGTAATGGATTTGGTCTTATTGCTTTTTATCCTTATTATGGATTCTCACTCAGTTATTATATGAAAAGCTTTGGACCATATTGTTCTCAAAAGATTGGAATGCAAACATTACCATATGCACCAAATACATAGGCAAGTTTACAAGGCGTAATAACAAAGGCTGAAAGCGCATTGATCAATTACTTTGAACTTTACAAATCAAATGCTTAACATACTGTTTGCAAAGTTGGATTATACGTTGAACGTTTCATAAGTCCCGAGCTATGTAAACTCTGTGTTTGAGCGATTGATTGAACGATGGAATTGGCACGCCGGATCGATAGTTAATGCTGGTACTGTGCTTGTTTAAAACTTAACACTTGGCACATTATTATCATATGAGGTGGTGGTTCTCACTCGGATGAATGGCACGTAGAGGTGACGATTCACATGTTGGCTGGTCGATGCATTTGTTTAAATGATTATGGTTTTAACAGCTCTGTACAAGTTATTAATGCAATGCGTGGCGATGGTAATCCCACCACCTTCGCACGCATGGAGGTGATTTCGGTCTCGTCGAGCATTCAAACTATTGAAACCCTATCGTATTCACTCTGTACATTGTTCATTCGGTGTGAACCCTACCATGAACAGAGGTTATGGTGCCTGTTGTGAGGGCCGAACCTAATGGATGCCAAGCGCTGTTAACATTCGATGGTGCATACAGCGACCTTGAAGAATTTGGGTGGCTTTCGTTTATAAGGAAGTTCGATGGTTTTAATATCTCTGTTGCTCGACAATTCACACTGTCATTCGACGGGTGCCGAGCCAAAGTTGGAGATGTCCAGCTTGAAATCACCGAACAATCTCTCAGCCTAGAAACTAGTTTTCCTGTCAAGGGACAGAAATGGTCCAAAAGCTACAAAGTTAATGATGTCCCGTGGACATTGTTATTTCGGTCTCGGACAGTGAAGTCGTGCAACAAAGGTTTACCCGCGAAGATGTTGAAACCCCGCTGGTATGATCTCTTGATGATTCTTAAGCAATTCGTCACTTGTGAAGGTAGGTATGGATTTGTTTTCCTGTTTCATCTACGTTTATTGATGGTGTTTATGGGTTTCGAGCTTAGCATGCCACATTATCTGCACCGAAGTTTATTTAAAATGGATAAGAAGTACAAGCGAAATCAGGCTGACACTAGCCTCTTCCATGTTGGGTTGATTAAAATGCTGGTTGTTTATGAACTAGGATTACGTCGAGATTCCTGGCCCGATTTTCTCAACCGTAATGGTTTTGAGGAATCAAGTCCTCCACAGGTCAATAAGCCTGTGGTATCCGAGAGTAAGTCTACCCCTGTACCCTACAGTGTTTTACTACCCGAACCTAAGCCCGGCTCACCTGTGAATTCGCCTATGGCCGTGACTAACGTGGCTAAGCCCATAACCACAAAGGCTAGGGCGAAGACTGCTGCTAGAAACAAGAAAAACGCAAGGATGATCTCTCGCATGGAGAGAAATAAGTCCAAGCCTCCTGCCAAAACAGAGCCTGTCATGATCAGTGAGGACTCAGATTCGAGCATTGAGCGTTTTTTAGCTGAAGAGGGCTTCTGTGGAGAAGAAAATCCATACGATTTCGTTGATAACTTGCCTCCGTGTCTTAGGGATAACCCTGACTATCCGGGTATCAAGCCATCTCGTGAAACCCTCAGGGAATCATCAAAACCCCCTTTTGCTCAAAAGGTTGCTTCACCTTGCGACCAATGTGGACTGTGGTTAGAGAGATACTATTTGGATGTCCCTAAATTGCAATAAAAAATTTACGATTTGGAGAAACAAGTGGCATTGCTCACTGATCGAGATGCAAAGGGTCGGCCTAGTGATAAAAATCAACGGACTGCTGGATCAATGTTGTTCAAAAATGTTGAGTCTGCTACTGCAGTGGTCAATTCAAGATTGACATAGTTCCAGCAACTGTAATGGTATAATTTTCCCTCTTTTATACAGTGCCATCATAAGCTCTGTTTATATGTTTGACTTGCTCTGTCATGCATAATTTTTATCGATTTAGTTGGATTGGTTGTGATTAAATTTAGTTTGATTGATCATAATCGAATTTGAATATGTTGTCATTTAATGGTTTTTCTATTCTTGGAACACAAACGATATCTCTGTTCGATTTGATTATATCTTGCGCAATAACATGAGCCAATTGGTTGACTGTGTTAATTATAATTTCTATATTGAGACCGATTCGTATGTCATTTGTTCCATGATCAAATTTCGAATGGATAACAATTTTTACGATGTGAGTTGTATCCCGATGATAACGAGTGTTTGATTTGATTGCAGGAATGGATTAATTATATCAAATCTTTTGATTTGTTTTTATAATTAAATGCCCGGCTTATTGACTCTGTCAAAACCCTGTGTATCGACTATGTAGTGATCTAATATGATGACTGTTGAAATGATATTTGTGGAGATGGTCCGATTACATTGGGAATAATTCATACAGGTGTTCAACAGAATAATATCAATCTGCTGTTGGGATTTTAATTAGGCAATTACAGTTATGAATTCACTTGTGGATTATTTGAAACATAACACGGGAAAACTGTGATTGGATTCTATGGATACAGCGATGTGTGAAATCATTAATGCTTTCTATATTGGTAATGATATGAATCATATGATAATGATGGTTTTCATCTCATACGACTTGGTTTGTTATTGATAGAATTCTTGGAACCTTCTTATTGAGATTTGGTTCGATTTTCAGAACAATTGGAAAAACAGAGCATTTCTATTTTGTATCAATTATATCTCTGCTCTGTCCCGATTGTATGATTTTTGTTTTTATTTGATATAATAATTAGTAATGTGTTGAGTAATGCTAAGTGATTAGGTTCGATTTGATTTGATTTATATCTGGTAATTTTACTATTCTAGACCAGCTACAGAATCAAACGATTCTGTAGCTGAGTCTATAGAATCAATTTTGTTATTATTTTTTGAATAAAACAATCTTCTAACTTGATTCTGGTGTCTATTGCAGGGTAATTTGAATTTGCAATGGATACTATGGGAAGTTAGGAGATGATCTACAGATTTCACTTGCATTTAGTTACTTAGTTTAAGAGATTTTGGGATTATTCCCAGATTTTGTAAAACTGTTTACTATTATTCACAAGGATGTTTTACCTTGTGAAAAACTTATTTAAACTTATGATTTTGTAATCATCAAACAATCCTCAGTTTGGGAGAACAAGGATATGTAATGCTTATTCAAACTGGAGCAGAATTGATGCGTTGTTATAGCTTTTGCTTCTCAATACATTGACACTTTGTTCTAAGTTTTGTATATCATTTTGGTTTCTGGTTTAGTATTACTTTGCTATCTAAATCGAATTCAAGTGA
>JASDQU010379167.1:0-10288 GCA_032191745.1 Picea mariana | reverse complement strand
ATGTGCACCAATATTAGACATTGTAAAGAAGAGACACAAATATTTTAAGTGAACATAAGAGGCTGAGAAGAGCTTCAGGATATTGAAGGATAAGATCACATAACAACCAATTTTGATTCTGCCAGATTTTGGGAAGACATTTCAGGTAAGGTGTGATGCTAGTGGAGTATTAATTGTAGTAGTCTTAAGTCCGGATAATAGACATGTTGTATATTTCAGTGAGAAACTGAATGATACCAAGAAAATTTACTCCACATATGACAGAGAATTATATGATGTGATTCAATCCTTGAAGAAATGGAGGAATTATCTCATTCCTAAGGAGTTTGTGATGTACAATGATAATCAAGCTCTATAATTCATAACCAAATAGAAGAAGTTGAATCAGAGGCATGGAAAGTGGGCAGAGTTTATGTAGAACTTTAATTTTGTTATCAAGCATATTTCTGGTACTGCAAACAAAGATGCAGATGCTTTGAGTAGGAGGTGTTTGATTATGCAAGAATTTCAAGTGGAAACCTTAGGGTTTGAAAACCTTAAGGAAATATATGGTGAAGATGAAAATTTAAAGAAGCTTATGAAACCTATGTAAATCCTTTGCTAAGAGACAAAAGCCCATGGATGGAATATTTGATTCAGGATTGATTGTTTTTCAAGGGGAGCAAATTGTGCATACAAAAATGCTCAATGAGAGATATTCTGCTGAAAAAAAACATAATGGAGGCCTAGCAGGACATTTTGGCCAGGATAAAACATTTGCACAATTGAGTAGCTCATACTATTGGCCAAGTATGAGATCTGAAGTGAAGAAATTTGTAAACAAATGAAAAATTTTCCATTATGCAAAAGGAAGACAACATAATAGTGTTCTTTATCAGCCATTTCCTATTCTAGATAGGCCTTGGGATGCTATCAGCATGGATTTTGTGTTGGGATTTCCAGGAACCCAGAGGGGAAGTGATTCCATATTTGTGGTAGTTGACAGATTTTCCAAAATGGCACACTTTATACCATTCCAAAAGACAAATGATGCTACATACATAACCAATCTATTTTTAAATTAAATTGCCAGACTACATGGATTTCCCAGGAGAATTTTTTTAGACAGGGACACCAAATTTGTTGTTCATTTCTGGAGAACATTGTGGAAGAAATTGGGGACATATTTTTCCTTCATCTCGACATATCATCCTGAGACCGATGGAAAACCTGAGGTGGTAAACAAAGGTTTGGGGAATTTGCTGAGGAGCTTAGTCACTGAGCACCACAGTCAATGGGATTAGATTCTGCCACATGCAGAGTTTACATACAATGATTCACCAAATAGGAGAACCAAGAGAAGTCCATTCCAGATTATGTATGGAATGCACCCAAGAGGGATATAAAAACTGAGATATTTGGGACATAATGAGTTCATAAGTGCAGGAGCAGAAGATTTTGCTGCAGAGATGCAAAAAATTCATGAACAGATCAAGGAGCAACTGCTGGACAACAACAAGAAGTACAAAGACAAAGCTGATCAACATAGGAGATAGATTCAATTTGAAGTGGGAGATCAATTTTTAGCAGACTTAAGGAAGTAAATATTCCCAAGGGGAACATATAACAAACTGAAAATGAAAAAGATAGGACCATGCAGGATCCTCGAAAAATTTGCAGCAAATTCTTATGATAGAGCCGCCAGACAATGTGGGAATATCACCTATTTTTAATGTTCCATACCCGTATCCTTACAGGGAAAATGGAGCAAGAGGATCATATGGTCATAGGAAGATCAAATGGGAAAAAAAAATTCTTGTAGCATAGAAGCCACAGATGGAGAAGATCATAGATCAAATAATTGGCAAAAGAACCAAAAGGAAGACTTATTTTTAATACCTTGTGAAGTGGAAAGGCCATCCAGAAGAAGATGCCAACTGGCTAAGTGAAGCAGAGATCCAGAAGCAAGGAAAGATAGTGCAGGAGATCATGGACAAGAGTCCATGAATTTTTAGGCAGAGGAGTATGATGCAGGAGCATCTACATCAACATTAAAAGAGGAGGACATGCTGGAGTAAAGAAAATCAACCAACGCATTTAGGGAGATGATTTGGACTACAAAAAGGAGAGAGCACCTTTTTGAATTTGAATTTAATGAAAATAAATGTAATTAATGTATGGTGGCTAAGGCCATCCCCAAAATATCCTTTCGGATTGTAATCTCTTTAATGTATAGATGTATTGTACATATCTCGAGCTTGACTCTGATATTTTTTGTAAATGCTCATTAATGTGATAGGAGAGAAGTAGGTAGGAAGGAGGGAATGCTTGAGAAGCCCCTTCATGTATATAATTTATTTTCTTGTTCATTAGAGAGGTTGTTGAAAAACCACTGAATTCGCTGTTGTTGTTGAGAGTGAGAGGCTATTGTATAGGTTGGTTAAAGGAGCAGTGGAGGACTACATGTATCTATTTATATTTGATCACTTGAATGAATATAACAAAGAAGCTTAGATCCAAATGTTTGGTGTTGTTGTTACTATGTTTATATGAATGAATGGTATGTTTCATGTTCATTTAAATTGTTTGTTTCTACTTGTTCTTGTGTTTTTGAATGTATTTGATAGTTAAATACATGATTCTATGGAGTTAGGATAAGTTTCAATTGTTGCTCTTTTGATAACTCGTGCAAGGAGTGCATATTTTCCTCAAGGAGTGCATTGATGGAGTTAAGTTTAACTCAGAAAGATCAAGAGAGATAACATTGAATATTTGATAGTAGCAGTTCAGAGAAAGCATAGAGCCATGCAAGGAGTGTGCAGGCCAAGTTGTTCTCAGACTCTTTTTGAATGGGAAAATAGCTGAGTGGAAGAGATCCAAGGTTGCAAGGAGTGCACCCAAGGCTTTAAAACCTTGGAGGAACAAGCTCATGAGAGATAGAAATATGAGCATTGAGGAGAAACGACTTAGAAAGTTTTCTAAGTTCGAAAGTCTAAAGTTCGAAGAGAGTGCACAAAGGGAAGACATAGGTTTCATATACCTCAGAAATTTAATCTCAAGAGAGGCAATTACCGTGATCCTTTGAAGGGAAGAGTTTGGAGAAGCGACGGTGAAGATCCCGTGGGATATCTCCAGGGAGATGGTGACCATTAGATCTGAGACAATTGTGCAAAGGATAGTCATCATGGTCCTTCGACACTTAGTGCATTCAAAGCTTTAAAGGAGTGAAAGAGAGTGGGATAGCCGAAGTCCCAAAGGAGAGAAGCGATTGTGACCATTCACCCACAATTGACAGGTGTCAACAGATCTATGAGGTTTGGAGGAAAGGCACTTAGAGGAAGAGCATGTGCAAAGGTGGAATAACCTCGAATCCCAAAGGTCGGAGTTCTTCACAACCATTGATCGCGTAAGGGACACATGTCAATAGATTGTTCTATTCAGAGGTAGAGTACTCTGGGAGTAAGGGGAGAAGAGAGAGTAGACCAGAGGTCATNCTCAAGAGAGGCAATGATCGTGATTCTTTGAAGGGAAGAGTTTGGAGAAGCGATGGTGAAGATCCCGTGGGATATCTCTAGGGAGATGGTGACCATTAGATCTGAGACAATTGTGCAAAGGATAGTCATCATGGTCCTTCGACACTTAGTGCATTCAAAGCTTTAAAGGAGTGAAAGAGAGTGGGATAGCTGAAGTCCCAAAGGAGAGAAGCGATTGTGACCATTCACCCACAATTGACAGGTGTCAACAGATCTATGAGGTTTGGAGGAAAGGCACTTAGAGGAAGAGCATGTGCAAAGGTGAAATAACCTCGAATCCCAAAGGTCAGAGTTCTTCACAACCGTTGATCGCGGAAGGGACACATGTCAATAGATTGTTCTATTCAGAGGTAGAGTACTCTGGGAGTAAGGGGAGAAGAGAGAGTAGACTAGAGGTCATTCAAAGTTGGAGAGGAAGTCTCATATTGACCGTCGATTTATGGGTGGACACGTGGAGAAATCCCTGGAGTTTGGGGTATATCACTCCCGGAGATTGGAAGAGAGCATTGGCTGCCAAGATTTCTGAAGCCTGAATCTTAGCGCCTTTTGGGTTAATTCCCAAGTCATATACCAAGGTCGTATGAGGAATGAGGCCTAGTAGAGGAAGCTAACGTCTGTCGTTTAGATTTTTTCTTAAGAGAAAAAGCACCAGAAAAGTGCCCACGGGTTTCAAAGAACCTGCACAGAGAACTAAGGAGGGCCTGTGTAAACTAAAGTTGGGGGTTCAATAAGAGCCTAAGATTTGTTTCAACTCCAAAAGTGATCGATCCTAGACTAGGAGGTAGAATAGACCCTGAGAGAGGTAGGGGGTTTGTGTCACTCTATATACTATATTTGAAAATAAGTTAACACCTAACAATTTCTCAAAAAAATATTTACAAGGGATTTTTGGTAGCTACTAGAAAAATTATGTAACTACTGAAAGTATAAAAAATGCAAGTACTATCTTAATATATAGACCCTCACATGGAAAAAATTGAAGAGTAATATATGAAATTTAAATTAAATTGATCTGTAACTACCCTTTTTTTCATATCTATCTAAAAGAAGATCTAGAATTTTAATAAACAAATTTTGGAATTTTGAACCAAGATTTAAAATCTTCATCATTCTAAGGTTGTTGAAATAGTCTAAAAGATTGATCTCTTGTAATACTATACTACAACTCTAAAAACTTGAATATTTCTAAAAGCTTCATAATTTCTAATCTAAAATAGGGAAGAGAAAAATATCTYTGCTAGATGTTACAYGAGTTGAATTGTAATTTATTTCTTTGCAAATTTTATTTGGAAAATAAACWCTTCTTACTAAAACAAAAATCAAATTTTGGAACACTGAAATCTTGAACAAGAGTACAAGGGATTTGAAAAATCCTATAGTGATCTAGATTTTGATGAGAACAAAATGAGATACAAAGGAAAATATAGAAGAAATATAGAAACACAATGGAACCCAACTTCTATTAATGAATAAAATAACAGAACATTGTGGAACACAAATTGGCTAGAATGGGGTAGCTTATCTCTGAAGTGAAATAAACATTGTCTACACTTCATTCACTAAAATATATACTTTACACTCCATTTGATGCTTAAATTACCTCCCCCAACTTGATTATATATGAGAGAGTGAGAGGAGAATAATTCCCATGATGCACATGGGATAAATTGGTCTAAGATTACAAAATGCCATAGGCATGTAAAATAATAGGACTTCCTGGGAGGTCACCCATCCCAATACTATTCTATCCCAAGCACACTTAACTATTTATTTCTAATGGGACCCGATGCATTTAAATTGTAGGCATTGCATTCCATTACAAATGGATATGACATTACATTACATTCCCCATCAAAAGGGTGAATATCATGGTTTATCAATGAAGAAGGTTGATTCAATGAAGAAGGTGGATGGAGATTGAGATCTAATTGGATCAATCCTCCCCCCTTAGGAAGAAATGAACCCCATTATATCAAGTTCCCTCAGGAGATGTGGAATTTTTTTCTGAATCTAAACTTTGGTGAGTCGCTTGCTTTGCTGAAGTAGTTGTCCTTCTTATGCTTGGCATGTGGAAGGATGTGATGATCCTATTGGTGTATTTTTTGGATCCATTCAACAAATATGACTACATGATTTTCCTTGGTCCGAGTGTCGGAGGATTCTATCAATGAATATGTAGCAAGAAGAGTTATATCAATGGGGGCTAATGGTTGGAACCCCAAGGACACCTTAAAAGGGACATGGCCAATAGATTTTTGTTGGACATATGGAAGATTCTCATTCCCTAGGAGGGATCATATATGGATTGGACCATTGGGTAAGGGAGCACCGAACACCAATTCAATAGAATGTGGGATGTGTTAGTGAAGAGGAACCCCCTAGGTGAAGTAGAAATATATTCCTTCTCCTCTACAATCTTGTCAACCCATTTCTGTTGGATAGAAAGGTCTTGGGCCAAGGTTGTAGTGGTCACAATGACCTTCTATTCACCTTTTGAATGGACCATGAAGAGGGAATTTTTTTTGTTTTGAGTGATTACTTTGAGGCATAGTTTTGTTGAGATCAATGAAGTGTCAATAGTCAGAGCCACCTTTGGTACGTTGTAGAGCTTACCTCCAAGAGAAATAATGACACTATGGGGTTGAGACTCATATATAGAGTGAAATTATCACCTATATGGTTCTCCTAAAATAACATCATAGGATTTGAGAGGGGAAACATCACTCAGTACATTATCCTTGAAGAGATTGATGTTGCAAGACATGCAACACTATTGGTTGACGCAAATGTATCATCCATCGCTCAACCATCTGATGGTGTATGGTTGGAGGTGTGGAATCATTGGAAACTTCAATCTCTTGACAACCTAGGCTGAGATCATATTCTTCTGTATCCTATTGTCAATAATGAAATGTAGTGGGGCCCCATTTACCCACATTTGCGAGTGGAACATGCGCTCACCCTCCCCAAGATGTTCTAGTTATTTTGGGTGTATTTTTGTGGCCGCGATCATAGCAGTGGGTTTTATATTGATGACTTGTTTCCCTTTATGGTGTTATGAATAAGAGTCTGAGTTAGGTTATGCTTCCTTTTATTTGAGCTTGACCACCAATGACTATTTCAAGCAACATTCAGCAGTGTTGTTCTAGGGGATTTTGTGGAACTCACACCACTTTTCAGTGTCTTTATTAGACTTCCCATCACCCTTGTTAGTAGATTTCTTGGACTGATTTTCTTGATATCGACTCTCACTTTTTCCTTCATTCTGTGAGTTAGGATTTCCTTTTCCATGCTTCTATTGTGGTGTATTTACAAACCTGAACTCCCACTTACTCCACTTCTTTAATTTCTTCTCAATTTTAACTACATATTGATAGGAAGCTCCTAGTGAGGAGATATCCAATAAATCCATCTATGTTTGAATGTACCTGTGTAGACCACTACGATACTTCAAAACCAGGTGCTTCTCAGATTATTTGACATGAAAGTTTGAGCATAAGGTATGCAATTTGTTAGTGTAATCCAACACCATCAGGTCTCTTTTCTAATGCAGAGTCATCCATCTCATGTACTAGTCACCATAGTTTTCGACAAGGTAGAACTCCTCCTTGAGGGTGTCTACAAAGACTACCCAAGTGGGTTCTTTGTTGAATGGTGTAGATTTTATTTATGATGTACCTCTCCCAGTAACCTTCCCTCCAAGATTTGACATGGGGAATGGCTTTAAGGAGTGTGGAGGTGATATTTTCTCTCTAAAAGAAAATTGGATAGAGTAATAAGCTTCTAATAGATTCAACCAGTTTTCTAGAGAATCTTCTTCTATATGGCCTTCAAATAAGGGGATATAAAAATTGTCTTGTACCTTGAAGTGTGCCACACCTTCGATATGGTTGCTTTTTGAAGATTCCTTGGCCACCATCGGTAGTTGTCAAAGGATCCGAGCAAAGTTGTTCATGATCCTATTCCTCTTTCACATGAGGGATTCTTCGAGAAATGTCTTGAAAGGATCTCCTGTTCTGTCATCTCTCCTTTCTTTCTACATGGGAGGTCACTTGGGCTGGTGAGAGCAGTTTTCCTCAAGTGAAACTAGCTTGAGACCCAACTCTCTATACCTTGACCTCGTTAAGGACATTCACTGAGAAATAACCAAAAGAAGAATAATATGATAACATTGATATGGATTATGCTATGAATGAAATTATATACAAAGGAAAATATAGTAGAAACATAGAAGTACAATGGAACCCACTTTCTATTAATGAATAAAATAGTAGAACACTATGGAAAACAAACTCACTGGAATGTAGTATCTTATCTCTAAAGAGAAAAAGATGATGGGAATGATTCATTCAAAACAACATTTGCATCCAACTCCATTGCATGATTAAAGGAACTCCTTCACCTTGATTAGATATGAGAGAGTGAGAAGAAATAATTCCCATGATGCATGTGGGATAAATTGGTGTAAGTTTAAAAAATGCCATAGGCATGTAAAATAGTAGGACTTCCTAGGAGGTTACACATCCTAGTACTAATATATCCCAAGTGCACTTAACTGGAGAATTCTAATGGGATCTAGCATATTCACGTTGTAGGAATTATGTTACATCACAAATGGAGATGAAATTACATTACATCCCCCATCAAAAGGGTGAATACCATGGTTTATCAAAACCACAGGCTCAGAAATGTTGATTCAATGGAGAAGGTGGATGGCCATCGAGATCCACCTAGATCATGTAGTTATTTTGAAAATATTTGAATTATGTATGCTCAATCACTGGTTTTCAAATAGAATTTATGCACAACTACGCCAGTGAACTAGTTTTCATAGTTGCACTTTTATTTTTACCTTTACTTTTATTATTATTATTATTATTATTGTTTTTTTTTCTTTTTATCCATATATATATAGCAGGAAAGAAAATCAATTTGAGACGGGAGCAGGGGAAGGATTTTCCTTACTAACTACCTCTATTTCTATTGTTGTATCAGATTGTGGTCACATTCTTCTATGTTTAAAGGATTTTGATATAATATTAACCTATTTTTTTACGAAAAAATAACTTCCCTCTTCATCAATTTTCTTGATATTAACTGATCCATTATCAAAAGTTGTCTCTATATCATATGGTCCTAACCAATGAGGACCAAGTTGTCGCTAAATTTTTTTAAACTTGGAATCAAATAAAAGAGGCCAATCATGTTGGAATACTCACCAATATTGAGAGCGCAGGGGGTTGAATTAGTATTACGCACTTTTTACCACTTTTAATCAAAATGTGTAATTGTCAAGTTATCAACAATTTATCACTTATGATTGAATTCAAAATATTATGAACAATACCATTCAAAAATGCATAACATATAACCACATATACACAATACATAAGAATTTTACATGGAAATCCAAATCAGAGAAAACCACAAAATCATTTCTTGTATATCAAAATATTACATTCATAGGAAGCACCAACTTCCAAAATTCTCCATCACCAACTGGAAGGAGGCACCAACCCTATAGTTTAAAATCTCCAACCCGAAGGAAGATACAACTCCCTAAATTCTCCAGCTTCAATTGGAAAGAGGCTCAAACCCCCTGATTTACAGGCTCCATCTTAAAGGAAGATCAAATTCTTTGTATTCTCCAACACCAACTGGAAGGAGGCTCCATCCCCTTGATTTATAGGCTCCAAATTGAAAGAAGTTCTAAATCTCTGTATTCATCAACTCCAACTAGAAGGAGCATACAACCCCCTTTCCTTACCCCTTCCTTCCTCCCTAAAATATAAATAGAGACTCAACATGTCACTGAAATTATCACTCACAATTAACCTGTAATTGTCACTGATAATCAACCTATCACTGCCATTGATAATCAACCTGTCACTGCCACTAATAATCAACATGTCACTGTCACTGATAACCAACCTATCGTTGTAACTTACATTGATATTGATACATCATCATCATCAAAACCAGATCTATTCACATAAACCATATGCCAAGATCACCAAGAAAATCTCTCATAACATATGCCCAACGTCACCAAGATATGCCTCAGATCATGTGCCAAAGATATGCCTCAAGCAAGTACCATAATATCCATGATAAACCATAAACCATGTATCAAAGATAAACCTCAAAAAATATTCCCAAATCACCAACATATGTCTCTAGTCATGTGTCAACGACTCTCCAAGATATTCCTCAAGCATATACCATAACATCAAGATATAACCCTCAAAAACACATATAAAGACATACCTTTAATCATGTAACAACTTGGTGCATAAGATCTTTTCTCATCATACCTTCCTCAACATCAACATCATCAAATTTGATCCGCTTAGAAACTAGATCCACATATAAAATGGGTCCACATAGAAATTGGGTCTACATATAAACCCCAACATCAGTTCTTAAATTTATCTTGAACACCTATTTGAGACTAGTTTTTATATTAGTAAAAAACCCTAAATTGCAACAAGTATAAATACGTACCTATAATGAATAAAGGTTTTAAACTTGTAACTAATATTATTTGATATATTCTATGAAATTCCTCCAAGTTTAGCTCCTTTATTCGTCACTGAAAAGAAGATATAGTGAAAATGGAAGACCTTCTTGAATTTTGGCCTATTCTAGAGAGTGAACTTGTACAACATGCCACACACTAAATGTTTGATATATGATTATGAAAATCACACATAGAATACTAGAGACTGTACTCTTTCCAATGCAATTGGTTTCACAAAATTTGGATCATCTATGAA
>JASDQU010379166.1:0-11235 GCA_032191745.1 Picea mariana | reverse complement strand
ATTTCGGGAAACTGCAAAGTAATGCTCCTCCTTTCCTCTCAAATTCCTGAAATCCAGAGACCCTATATCTACCGGATCTACGGTCCACAACTCGTCCTGATCGATGGTCAGGATCTGATCATGATTCTCCTTTTCGTGGTTTTTGGCATGAGAGTCAAAAGACTCCCTCTTTAGTTTTCCTGATTTACAAAATGTCGAAACCTCCCTTAGGAAATCTACGCCATAGATTTCTCTAAATTGGCTGCCATGATCTCGTCATTGTTTTGTGAGTCATAAGTCTGTGTGGTCTTCCCCTTTGACCACTCTCAATCGCAAGTCAGTGAAATGTTGCTCGACTGCCACGCATCTTAGCTCTTGATCTCTCTACTAGTTGACATGTGTCCCCTGTGAGATATGACAATAGTCAGGGCTTCGCAATATGGAAGTTTGAAGGAGCTTCACCCTTGTTCCTTCAAACTCCGAATGTCGAAATTCTCCTTTAGGCAAAAAGCGCTAAGGTTCGTGCTACTTCCATAGATATGAAGGTTTTCGGCATATCGGTACTTCTTCTCGAAGTATATATGTCATCCGTTCAACTCCTCGCGACTCTTCCAGATCTTACATTAGTCGGTTCTCTGTGCTCAGATCAGATGGCTACTATGACCTCTTATCCTGATCCTGCACTCACTCGCAAACTTAGAAAAAAAATTCTAAGTGTCAAGGACTTAATCTTCAGTCCTTCTTCAACTGAACTTTTGTGCACAAAATCACTCTTCTTCCTGAGCCTCTTCCTCTTGAAGGTTCGTCTGCCTATGCACACCTTGCATACAGGATCTTGAATAACTCAAATCCAAGGGATTTTCTTGAAGCAATAAAATACCTTCCGCCCACCTGGCATTCTTCTATGTTGTTTCTTCACAACTTGGCCACTTTTAGGCTCTGTGCACTCCTTGCACATGGATCCTCAAGTTTCCTTTATTCTCTCTCTGAACCTCCCTCCCTGAATCGTTCTAAGACTCAGTCAACGCACACCTTGTGTTTGGGATGCACATATTGCATACAAGGTTCAGAAGAAACAATTGAAACTCATGCCACTTCGTTACAGATTCATGCAATCATCTTCTTGAGCTCTCACACAGGAACAAGAATAAAACAAACACACCATACAGAATGAAATATTCATACAATCACATATAGATGAACAAAGTCCAATTTCGATACAATTTTCATCTACCCTATTCATTCATAAAAACAAAAATTACATCATGTTCTTCTTCTCTATTCTCCTCTATTACAATGCAATTGAAAAGCTATCTAAGGATCGGCTCCCTGAGCTCTCTCATCCTTTCCTAAAATCTATTAACTTTAGAATTCAAACTATCACCTAACTAGTGTTGCTATAATAACTACAACTTATTGCAGGATGGAGTCTACACTCCATATCCTTGCTTTCTTACAGTCCTGAGGACTTTTCAAACAAGTTACAATTTAAAATTTTGTTTCCAAAAATATCCCAACAACCAATTTAATTTCTGAGTAAATGCTTGATTTGAACTCTGCATTGTTGAGATGTCATTCTTCTTTCCTCCACGTTTGCGCTAATGGTTGTGAAGGCGATGCTCCTGCATCATACTCCTCTAGTTAAAATATTTCGTGGACTCCTGTCCATGAGCTCCTGTACTATCTTTCCATGCTTCAAAATATCAGGTTTTGTGACCCAAATTGCATCTTCCATTAGATGATCTTTCCACTTCACTAAGTACTCGAAATATGTTTTCCTCCTAGTTTTCCTTCCATCCCTCTGTTCAATAATATTCTCCATCTGAGGTATTTCTGATGTGGGCAATTTCTCTTCCCACTGAATCTCTTTCTAATCATCTGCCCCTTCCGCTTCATCCCTCTAGTAAGGATATAGGTATGAAACACTGAATATCGATGATATCCCAACGTTGTTCGGTAACTCAATCTCATAAGCATTGGTTGTGAATTTTCTGAGAATCCTGCATGGTCCAATATTTTTCATCTTCAACTTGTTGTACGTTCCCCTTGGGAATCTCTCTTTCCTCAAATGAAGTAAAACTTCATCTCCAACCTTGAATTGAACTTCTCTTCTCCTTTGATCAACCCTACTCTTGTATTTCTGATTGTTGTCATGTAGCTTCTCTCTGACTTCGTCATGAAGTCTTTGCATCTTTGTTGCAAAGTCTTTTGCTCCAACACTTCTGAATTCATCTTGATTCAAGTTTCTCAACTCTATAATACCTCTTGGATTTATACCATAAACAATTTCAAATAGACTTTTCCATGTGCTCATGTTCACTGAATTGTTGAATGCAAATTCTGCCTATGCTAGAATATGATCCCATTGTCGACCTAGCTCAGTGACTAAGCTTCTCAGCAAGTTTCCAAGACTCTTGTTTACAACTTCGGTTTTTCCATCCTTCTGAGGGTGATACGCTGAACTAAAAGACAAGTTTGTCCCCAGTCTTTTCCATAGAGTCGTCCAAAAGTGTCCTACGAATTTGGTGTCCCTGTCTGAAACTATGCTCCTCGCAAATCCATGTAGTCTCACGAATTCTCTGAAAAACAAATTGGCAATGTGCGTGGCATCGCTTGTCTTCTGGCATGGTATGGAATGTGCCATTTTTTATAATCTGCCCACCACAAAAAATATGGAATCGCTTCCTTTATGGGTTTTAGGCAATCCCAAAAAAAAATCCATGTTGATTGCGTCCCATGGCCTTTCTGGAATTGGCAATGGCTGATACAAACCAGTTTTCTGTTGTATCCCTTCTTCATACTGACAAATTCTGTATTTTTTCACGAACTTCTTCACTTCTTCCCCTCATGCTCGGCCAATAATACGAATTTCTCAACTGTGCAAATGTCTTGTCGTGACCAAAGTGTCCAGCTAAACCTCCACTGTGTTTTTCTTTCAGTAGGTTGTCTCTCATTGAGCACTTCAGAATACATAATTAGCTCCCTTTGAACATTAATCCATCCTAAATCAAATATTCAATCCATGGGCTTCTGCCTTCCAATAAAGGATTCTTGCATGCCTCATAAGCTTCTTTGAAATCTGCATCTTCTTTGTACATCTCCTTGAGGTATTCGAACCCCAATGTCTCCACGTAGAATTCTTGTACAATCAAACTCCTTCTGATCAAAGCATCTGCAACTTTGTTAGCAGTTCCAACAATGTGTTTAATAACAAAAGTAAAATTCTGCATGAATTCTACCCATTTTGCATGTTTCTGATTCAACTTTTCTTGCCTAGTAATAAATTTCAAAGAATGATTATCACTATACAAGACAAATTCTTTGGAAATTAGATAATGCCTCCATTTTTTTAAATCTTGGATCACTGTGTAAAACTCCTTGTCATATGTGGAATACTTTTGCTTGGCGTCATTCAGTTTCTCACTGAAATAAGCAACTAGCTCGTTCTCCTAACTCAAGACTGCTCCAATAGCAAGTCCGCTTGCGTCACATCTCACCTGAAATGTTTTTCCAAAATCTGGCAAGACCAGAATTGGCTGCTCTGTGATTTTCCGCTTCAACACTTTGAAACCTGTATTAGCTTCTTCTGTCCAACTGAAAGACTTGTGTTTTTTCTTCACAGTGTCTAGCATGGGTGCACATATGCCACTGAAATTTATGATAAAATTCCTATAAAAGCTTGCTAACCCATGAAAACTTCTTACTTCAAACAGGTTGTTTGGCAATGGCCATTCTCTAATCGCTCTTACTTTTTCTGGGTCCATCTTCAACTCATTTGAAGATATTATGAAACCCAAATATAGCAGCTCCTTCTTCATAAAAGAACTCTTCTTCAGATTTATTTGCAAATTCTCTTGTTGCAACCTTTCCATCACTGTTGTCAAATGTCTGAGGTGTTCTTATTTTTTCTTGTTCAAAATTAGTATGTAATCCAGATATACTATGACAAATTTCCCTAAGAAGTCTTTCAGCACTTCATTCATCAATCTCATGAATGTACTTGCCGCATTTTTCAGCCCAAATGGCATGACCAACCATTCAAACAATCCTTCATTTGTCTTGAATGTTTTTTTCCATTCATCTCCCTCTCTCATTCTTATTTGATGATATCCACTCTTCAAGTCTATCTTCAAGTCTATCTTGTTGATGGCTCGAGAATATGTACAAATTCTCCATCCTCCATCTTTCTTTAGACTTAATACAGTCGGTATTGCACATGGGCTTAGGCTTTCCCTAACTAACCCTTTATCCAACAACTTCTGGACTTGATTTTTGACCTTCTCATTCTCTCTAGGTTTCAACCTATAAGCTTCCTTGTTTTGTAAACTAGATCCTGGAATAAGGTCAATGTGATGGCTGATGCTTCTAATGTGTGGTAATGAGTGTGGTAACTCATCCACAACTATATCAACAAAGTTTTCTAACAGTTCCTGGATTTCTATAGGAAAATATTATACATAAGTATTTGTAAGGATCACTCTCGGCTTCCTCACAAAAGCAAACTGCATCTCTTTCTCCTTCTTGAATTCCTTTAAGAGCTCCTTCGCACTCATGAGAAGTATGCTCGAACTAGTTTCTGCCTTTGGCTCTTTGGCTTCTATGGGTAACAACATATGTGTTCTACCATTTTTCTCTAGAGTATAGGTATTCTTCCTCCCATAATGAATAACCCTTCGGTCATATTGCCATGGTATCCCCAATAAAATATGACAGACATCCATAGGGATTACATCACACAATATTTCATTTTTGTAGCCTCCTATTTTAAATTCAACTTGGCATTGTTGACTTACCATGACTTGATGTCCTTTCTGCAACCACGATACCTTATATGGCTTTGGATGTGCAGTTGTCATTAGCTCCAACTTCTCCACCATCTCTATGGATACGATATTGTCATTGCTTCCCCTTTCTATGATTACCGTGCAAACTCTATCTTTTGTCTTGCAAGGAGTTCTGAACAGGCTTGTTCATTGAACTGGTTCCTCTGGTTCCTTCTCTGATTTGAGAGGAACTTTCCTCATCATGAGGTTTCTTCCTCCTTCTATAGCTTCTTCTTCCACATGTTTCTATGCTTTAGAAATATGTGTTGCTCCACCTTCTTCCCTTTTTCTGTGAGGACATTCCCACGATTTGTGTCCTTCTTTCCCGCAAATGTAGCATTTAACTATGCCACCTCTGGCTCTTCCTCTTCCTCTTCCTCTAGAAAAAGGATTGTGTTTGCCGTATTACCCCTCTTTAGAGCTTCTGCCCTTCTCTTGGTGACTATGTTGCTTGTGAGCTTCAAGATTCAACTTCTACAACTTCTCTCTATTGGTTCCCTTGCCTCGGTTCGAATTTCCTCTTCTACTTCGTTGAATTTGCCTCCTAGCTAATTTTTCTTCAGCTTTCAAAGCTTCTTGATAGGCATCCTCTACTGTACTCATAGACATCATGTTGATTTCTTGATAGGCATCCTTACCCCACTTGAAAGGGGTTGTGTACAGTTGAGCTATGCAGGGCTTGGTTGTAACTATGTTGGACATAGGGAAGACTCTCATCCCATGTGTGGGGGTGCTTGGAATTCTACATTTGCAGTATATGCACTATCATCTGATTGATGACCTAAGTTTGGCCATCTTTGTGGGGGTGGAAGGAAGTGGATTTGGTTAGCTTGGTGTCCAGCAGTGACCAGAGGCTCGACTAGAATATGATGAGGAACCAACTGTTTCGATTTGAGACAATGGTTTTTGAGATCCCAAAATGTACCCATACTCGTTCAAAGAAGAGATTTGCAGTGGCCTCTGTTGTGATGCTCTTCTTGTAGGCGGCCATAATCGCCATCTTGAAAAATCGATCAACAACCACACAAAAACAATCATTTTCCCTCTTGGTGGACGGAAGGTTGGACATGTAGTCCATTGAGATGGATTCCCATGACTTTTCAAGAGTAGGAAGAGGGGTGTACATGCCCTATTTCTTAGTGGTTAGTTTGGCTGACCTCGCCAAAAATTTATCCATTAGAATACTATAAAAGATCCATGATCCCGCTATTCTTCTATTACAAGAAACTATGATAGGTGGTGATAAACAAATAAAATATGTCTCTGCATCCTACCATAAATGGGAGTTTTTGGCCTTGGATTACCATGGAAAATCTGGTGGGATTTTGACTAGATGGTGAAAAAACTCTTTAAAATTGATCAACTCATAGGCCATGCCTTCGTTATTGGGCACCCTCTTTCTTTCCAATGAGATATGTATTTGTTTCCTTTGTATGAATATCTATGGGCCCTATCTGGAGAGGAAGGATTTCTAGAACAAGATTTTCCAATCCCCTCTACCTACTTTGGATCAAGTTCTCATAAGGGGTGATTTGAATTTCACTTTGCGAGATTGTGATATGTGAGGTTCAGTGGCTCAGAAGGACCCTCTAGCAGACTTCTTGTTACAAAATCTGGAGGACATGGGTATTTTTTACATTCAGCCAATAAAATACTCTCCCACCTCAAGGAACATGTGCTCAGGTGTATATAGAGTTGCAAAACGTTTAGAAATATTTCTTTTGTCATAGGTCCTTCTTCAAGACAAATTTTTGACTTCTTAGACAATAGCCTCAGGGGGGGATTTCAAATCATAGTCCAATTCTCTTAGAGATTTCCCCGAGCAAAAAAANAATGTTGGTTGGAGGAACAGTTCTATATCCAGGCCATCAAAACTCCTAAAATCCTGCATGATATGTACTTTTTTAAACCCCAACCCTAAATTGACATCTTTACTCTTTATAGCCACATATTTCTTGCAAATCTGGGTCCTCCTCGTTTCTTAGCACATAGGCATTGTTTACATCATATGTTCTGTGTATGTTTCGTTAGAAGCCGTAGATTCCCACGGGCGCGATATGTTCCTTAACTTGAGTGAGTTGCTTCCTCTTAATTTCAAATTTATCTAAAATTTGATTGCTCTAAGAATGGTTTCTTGTACTAGGGTTTTCACAATATTGGATTATTAATGAAAACTTGTCACAGATCATCGACTTAAAGAAGAAGCACATGGAGCGTGTATATAAAGAAGAAAAATTGTAAGTGTAAAAGGCTATTATATAATTAAGCTACTTATAACATGGGAAATTGTATGAAGAGAATATGCATATATTTCAGAATCCAATTTTGAGGGTCTGGTTTGTTATCACTATATAGCCATTTAATAATATTATTAACTACTTGTAACATGATCATTTGATGAAACGTCAAGTCTGTTATGTAATGTTATCACTATATAGTTATTTAATTAAAATACAACATACCTTAGCACAACATATCATCACAATGACTGTAATATGTTAACCAAGAGATTTATTGACCAAAATATTTAACACCCTTTGCAAACTACTAGTAAAACTATTCTAAATATTGTCAACATCAAGCTTTGGTCCACTTTAATAAGCTTCCTCAAACCCAAAGATTCTAACTAATATCCAAAACAATAACCCTAAAATTGCAAGTCGAAATATTAAAAACCAACACGAGGACACTTAACCTAGACAAACCCATCCATTTAACTGCCTTCACTGACTATTAACTCATGATTTGTGTGGCTCTGTCGCCTGGCCATCTTTTAAATACAAAAAAGTGTCAATTAAGTATGATTTGAGGCCATCCTGGTCGACGATATATGCAGGTGTACGAATACATATATATTGTATATCGAAATATTCTTCCTTGTGGAGTTTTGAATTTGACCACAGAAGCAGGAGGTTTGACGGGAGGCAAAAGCATTGGCTTTAGATAATTCTTCATACGTTATAATTCCAACCACAATTACTAACTTTGATATCACTATGACATTCTATAAAATGTTTTAGAAGAACTAAACTATACACCTATAGTAAGTCGTCGATATTAGCATACAACAATTTGTCCTTTCTATGCCATGATAAATATGGTTAATGTAAACGTGTTGTTAAATATATACATGTGGTTAATGTACATGTGTTAGTTTCTTTTGATCTCATTTTGTTTCGTTTTTTCTCTATCTTCATCTCCATCACTTGTATCCATAGCCATTGTTGTTGCAGTTGCTGAAGGTTCAAACACTATATGCATGTAGGTGGAAGACATTAATGGAAGAAAATACCAGTTGAGAACTTTCCCATCTGAAGATCTTGCATGGAAATAAAGAAGCTAAAGGAGATTGTAGTTGATTACACTCTCGAGGTCTGCCATCACAACCAAGAAAAAGATGGAATTTCAATTACATTTGATGAGAGGGGCGGTGCGTGTTGAAAAACAACGGGGAGATTCAACTACGGTACTTGCAGTGTGAAGATCAACTACCCAAATGGTGAAACCAAAAAATTGAATTCCAATTTATATCTCTCATCCCTCGAAAGGGATAAATCCTAAGAAAAAATCGAATTCGAATTCCTCGGGAAGGACAAGGGAACCGTGTAGACCAACTATTACAATGTGGACACTAGAAACAGACAGCAGATTCATCAGCTGGGTTTTGATTGCTCTCAATATTTTTATGAGTATGCCATTAGATGGTTTCCTGCTTGAATCGAGTGGTTGATTGATGGGAATTTAGGGAGGAATCACTCAGGTTTTTTTTCACTTGCCATTGTGCTTTTGTATCTGCTACAACTGCAAAAGGAATAGGTTTTATCGGTAAAAATTACAATCTAAAAATATATCCTCTTTGTCATCTCAGTGCAACATAGCCCATGGTTTGGAGAAAACCTAATACCCAGATTCATACTTATATTGGAAGAATTTTGAAATAAAATACCATTTCTCATGTCAATTTACTACAGATCACTTGGAATTTGGAAGAGCAACCATTGAACAAGATTAACATACAAATGATAATTTGTATTACACTATGAAGCACAACACAGTACACATATATATAGTTGGATTCAGATCCAACCGATTCCATACTTGGAGGGAGTGATTGAGAAGATATCTCAACAGCCTCCTACAAATCTTCAACCAACCCAATCTAGTCTCCTAAAGTAAGCTTTATTCTAATAAGATCTGATTGCAATGAATCATGTCGATTTCATTATCACTAACACATATCAAGAGATTGTAGGAAGGTCTGATGTTTTTCTCATTTAGATAGCATTTGGAAACTCATGTTTATTTATCTGTTCTGAATCTGCTAAACTATTATTTTCTTTCTCATGGTTGTATTCTGAATATGTGAGACCTGAAAACCAAAAAGTGTGTTTTTGTTTGTATTGTTTTGAACCAATTGGAACTACCCAGTATCTTAGTACGTACATTTAAGTATATGATTTTGTTGCTGCAGCAAGGGTACTGTTGGACAGTACGAAAGCCACAATTCTTTCACCCTCCCTGGTCTCTACCGTGTGGTTCATGGAATTGATGTTTTTGATCCCAAATTCAACATGGTTTCTCTTGGAGCAGACACGCAAATTTATTTCCCTTATACAAAAAAGAAGAATCGCCTTACTTCTTTACATGGTTCGATTGAGGAACTCTTGTTCAATCCTGAACCTGAACATATGTAAGTAATACTCTCCATGACAGTTCTTTCTCATTCTATTTTTTTGACATCTACTATGTTCGAGTCTTCACCTAATTTTTAGACATGTTACTTGGATATGTATTCCCAAATGCTCATTAAGGATTTTTGGATTCATCTTGGTCTTGGTAAGTTATTTGTCTTGGGAAAGCTGAAAATGATCATTTGTAAACGCAATGATGATAATTCATATATCCCCTTCATTTTTCTTGGGATGCATTAGTTTGACCACAATTTATTGCTCTTCCAGTGTATTGAAATCAAATTATGCTAGTAAGAATGTCTAAGATATTCTTATTTCTCCCATTTCCTCTCATTCACTATATGTGACAGGTCCATATTATATATTAAGACTAAGTTTCAGGTCCAACATGCTTAACTATGCAGTCCTGAGTATATCACTTCAAAGTTGGAGGAGTTAGACTACTTATTTACACATAGTAGCGATCAATCATATTGGGAAAAGAAAGCTGCAGAGACTGATTGAGCAGAAGCAACTGATTAAACATTTTTCATCTGCTAAAATAACTGCTTTTGCCATGTTTCCAGGACTGGTTGAATGGTTTCGGAAGAGCAAACGCTTGAGGGAGTTGGTTAACCTTGTTGTAGTTGTGTCGACGAGAAGAGCCCGCACCAAAGTGTACTTCGTTGAAAAATTGTGATGCCTTTCTCGAGGCCTTTTCACGAGCTACTTCAAATGTGAATTCGCTTCCTTCAATCAGGGAATTGGTAGAATACTCTCTCGTGCAAAATCTGACATAGAACAGTATGGAGATCCACTGAAAACATTAAGTTGGAGCTGACAAGAAGAAATTTATGGCAAATTGTTACAGGACATAATGGAGCAACCAAAAGAGATCTAATGATAATATTGACACAAAACATTCATTAATATGAACCCAATCAAAACCTCTCAACTCCACAACTTTGACTTTATAGCAAAGGTGATGTGTAAGTTAACAATTCCCCAACCCGGCAGGGAGTGAAAGCCATGTCTTTGTTAACAATTCCCCAACTGAAAGCCATGTCTTTGTTAACAATTCCCCAACTAAGTAGGGACTGCGCTGCATGCAACATTTGTTTAATTGGGTTTTTATAAAAAGTATATTCATTTTAATTATTTACTTGTTTAATTAAAATGCAATTGTATAATTAATTGGATTTTTATAAAAAGTATATCCGTTTTAAATAATTGAGTATTTATAAAAAAATTGGATTTTTATAAAAAGTATATCCGTTTTAAATAATTGAGTATTTATAAAAAAATTGGATTTTTATAAAAAGTATATCCGTTTTAAATAATTGAGTATTTATAAAAAAGATATTCATTTTAAATATAAGAAATTGGATATCTACACATGGTAGAAATGTTTATATTACTTCGGAATAAGTATGAAATATGACATTCTCATCCGTTTTTGAAATATGAAAATGTAGAAATTACACTAACTTGTTGCAATCAACTATACAACAGAATAATATTATCAAAAGCACACAAAAAATACAAACACACGTCTACACATTACACATTAGATAACCTTAATCCACAGCAACAGCAGGCCCAGTTTGAGATCCTCAAACAGAATGATAGGTCAGCCAGAGATCTCGATGGATTTGGGTTGAGGAGGTTGGGGTTCAGGCTGCTTCGGCACTGTCACAGTCAGCACCCCGTTTTCCATGCTCGCCTTCATCTCTTCCACCTTTGCATTCTCCGGCAGCCGGAAA
>JASDQU010379164.1:11194-21290 GCA_032191745.1 Picea mariana | reverse complement strand
GAATGCTCCCAATTCAAATGGGGGAGAGTAAGCATGATCCATCCATGAGGGTGAATAATGGTTTTCCCCAAGAGTTTACATACAAGAGCATCCTTCCCAATAAAAATGGGGAAACATCCAAAGGACCACCCAAGTCAAAGATTGATGAGAAATGTTTGTAAGGAAGCTTGAGCAAGAAAAGTTGCACTTCAAAGACAAGTGTCAAGTCATGTCACCCATGCACCCCCTTTACCCTTCCCCTCTTGTAGTATGATGGTCCCCATAATGCCTCTCAAGCAACCTTTTTGGTGGATTTATATTATTATGTATATTTCTTTTATTACATGCTTTACATATATAAGCACACCATGGACTCCTTTTGATATGGGGAGTGTGGCTTGCTCGAAACAAGGCAATCTTTCAAGATAATTCCTCTGTCCCTGAACAAATTATGGCCCAGACCTTAAGCATTTTATCACATTTTCCCCAAGAAAAGAACAATCCAATTGTCCGGAATGTACAGGTCGAATGTATCAATCATTCTCCACCTTGGGCATATTTTGACGAAGCCTCCCAAAATGATGGACAGGTTTGTGGACGGGGAGTCGTCCTCCATCTCTCCGACACTCATCACTTCAACATCACTATGGGCCTTGGTCGGGGCTCAAACAATTACGCTGAGTTAATGGCCCTTAAATTGTTACTCATTTTTTCCGAAGAAAAAGGGATTGACTCGCTTCAAGTTTTTGGTGATTCTATGGTGGTTATAAATTGCATCAGGAAATCACAAGTCTGTCACAATATCATATTATCCCCATTATTGAATGAAGTTTTAACCATCTTGGAATCTTACAGGGTGCTTTCTTTTCATCATGTCTACAGGGAACAAAATGAAGCAGCAGATAAATTATCTAAAGAGGGCTTGCAATTGGCTTTGGGAACTTGGACGATGAAAGAAAGTAATGCAGGGATAGTTCAAGAATTTTCTCTTCCCCCTTTTTTTGGACCCTGAGATCGTTGGGGGTGGTGTCACCATTCTCTGATTTTTTCTGGGGGCAGTCTCCACAGTTGTTGCTACAGGCTATTATATTTCAGATCTATGCGGTACCTTTTTTTATGTTGCCACAGTTAAAGGACTTGTTTATATGGAACTATGCTATTGCCAGATTATGTATGGAGCCTTTCGTATTAGTCCCTTTTCAGCCGATCTGTGTTGGTTGGGGGATGGTAATTTTTTGATATGTCAGATCTGTTGCAGCGGATGTAGTATATATCTCCCTATCGTTTGTTAGGGGGATGATGTCTTCTTTTTTCAGAACAAAATATGTAGAGCATTGTCTTTGATGATGTCTCTTTTCTGGGAAAGGGACCTTGATCGACCAAATGCATGATTGTGCATGCATTATGCAGAATGTAAATTTTTTTTTCTCCTTGAAATAAAAATTTACGCTTTTTTTCCAGGGGAAAAAAAAATCACACCATAGTGCTAGCCGACCATGGGAACTCATGCACATCCGCTAGTCGGGCCTTGACCTTGAACTCTGTACTAGGAACTTTTACAATACATTTACATTGTTTACGCATGATCATTTAATTTGGCTCACATGGTTTGACTCCCATCACATAAACCACATCATTCGATTAATACATGATTTATGTATTATAAATTCAGGGGTCAAAATTGGGATACTACAATGATCTTCATAAGGTAATTCACCACAATGTCTAAATTACTCATGCATGTTTGAGTGAGCTTGTTCTTCAAGAGCATTTTCTTGGAAATATTGAAACTCTAATATAGAGTTGTCAATGCATAAAACATTTCCTTTATCAATTTCCCTACAATGTGAGGAATCAAGTGGTCATTCACAGAGTCCAAAAGAATCTTCTTGTAGTGAGATAACTGTTGAGAAACAGTAGGAACTTTAACTTGGCCCTAGGCTACGTGTTAGAGATCAATCTTCTCCATAAGCATCTGCAACCTACATTTCCAAGGGGTGAAATTGGCGGGTTCCTAATCAGTCACACTCACTGAGACTTGACATGCCAAAGTTCGCCATTCCCGCAATTCCTTGGATCACAACTCAAACAAAAACAGTTCATCCAAATCAGCAACCTTTCACAAGTTCAATTTGCCCTTCACAGACATAAAAAATAGTTGAATCTCTCACAAGTCCTTGTGTTTTTCTAAAACATGGATTGCTCCAATCACTGGATCTTGTTGGGCATCACACCCTCTGAAATCCTCCGCTGTCAACTCCCTATCATGGGTAGTCACCTTCTCCATTCACTGGACAGATTCACAGAATAATTTCAGCAATACAACTCTAGTACCATGTTTAATTTTCTAATTCATGATAGCAAATCCATACTCAAAAATGTTACCCTACAGCTGAAACTGAAAATGTGACAAAACACCAATCAAAACTTCAGATTTTCGAAAACTAAAAGTATACGAGTATAGATCAGGAGTGTTAAGATTAATGTTGTTATTAGGTTATTTTCAATTTACTAGAGCATTCAATGCATTTCCAAAACAACAGCATAAAGAGGATCACTGAAAGAAACACAATCACAAGGTACACAACATTTTATCCTGGGAAACCCTCATTGGGGAGAAAACCCAGCAAAAACTTCCTCAATAGTAGATTGCCAAGACTAAGACCAAAACACTAAGAATAAACTAGGACTGAGCATGCACCTCTCTTCTCCTTCCTGCAATACTAGTTGAGGAGGCGCTAGGGTTATGTCTCTTCACTTAGTAGGGCCGTCTTCTTCCAAGAATGGTTAAAACCACTTTATAAACCCTAAGGGTCGACTTTACAAATACCACCATATAAATATGGTTTGACCAATCCACAAAAGGGGATTTGGTCTTATACAAGACCCGACATGATCAATCCACAAAGGGGGATTTGATCTATAAGATAATAACTCAAATATAATTAGAATATTCTTCTAAGTTACAATATTTCAACACTCCTCCTTAACGAGAAGGGTATTCTACTGACATAACCCAATACAACATCATCAGGAGAGAGAGAGGGCAGCATCATCATCAGCATCTGGAACACTGACTGGCACATCTACAAATCATCGGAAGTCTTTCTCATCATCAATATCATCATCATTCACAGCATGGAGTTGGAGTAGCATCATCATCACCATCAGCAGCAGCAACAGCATGAAGCTGAAACATCAACATCAATAGCATGAAGCTAGTACAACATCATCAACAACACAAGGCTGATACAACATCATCAATAGCACGAGGCTGATACAACATCATAAACAGTACGAGGCTAATACAACATCATCAATAGCACGAGGCTAATACAACATCATCATGAGGCAACAGAATGAGGCAGGTGCAACAACAACATTTTGTGGTACTCTAACAGACCGTCCTTACCGGACCTTCAAGATCTGCCCAGGAATCATAAGATTCCCTAGGATATAAAATCCTAACAAGCTACCACATGGTACTCTGACAGACCGTCCTTACCGGACCTTCAGGATCTGCCCAGGAATCATAAGATTCCCTACGATATAAAATTCTAACAGAGCTACCACTACTGACCACAGCTGGCATATACATGCACAGGTACTCTGACAAACCATCCTTACCAGACCTTCGGGATCTGCCCAGGGATGATCAATCCCCTAGGATATAAAATCCTAACGGAGCTACCCGTTGTTGTTCAGGATACTATAGTATCATCAACATCACACCCCCTTTCGAGGGAGGTCCTTTTGGACAACACCAAGCTTGTCTCGGAAGTACTCAAACTTCATACGAGACAGAGGCTTGGTCAATACATCTGCAACCTACTCATATGTGCCAACATATTGGACAGCTCCCCTGTACAGCATATCACGAATGTAGTGATACCGGATCTCTATGTGCTTTGACTTATCATGGAACACTGGGTTCTCCGTCATCTTTATGCAACTCTGGTTATCACATAGAATCACGGTGGCTTCCATCTCCAGATCAAACAAACCTGTCAACAACTTCTGAAGCCATATGGCTTCGCAACTGGCGGAACATGCTGCAATGTATTCTGCTTCTGCCGTGCTGAGAGCAATACTGGATTGCTTCCTACTTTACCATGAAGTCATGGCTGACCCCAGACTGAAACAACATCCTGAAGTGCTCTTTCTATCTGAAGCACTTCCAACCCAATCTAAATCAGTATAACCATACAGTCTAAAGTTATGATCTCCAGTATAACAAAGACCATAATCCAACGTACCCTTAAGGTATCTCATCACATGCTTTGCAGCTACAAGGTGAACACGTCTGGGCTCTACCAAATACTAACTCAAGGTATTCACAACAAAGCATGTATCTGGCCCGATATTCGTTAGATACATCAACGAACCAATAATCTGTCTGTATAGAGTAGAATCAACCAAATCTAACGAAGTATCAACTGGGAGCTTCAAATTTGTTTCCATGGGTGTGTTCATGGATTTACATTCCAACATCTCAAATCTCTTCAATATTTCAACCACATACTTCCCTTGGTTAACGTAGATCTTCTCTAGGCTCTGCCAAACTTCAAGACCTAAGAAATAATGCATCGGGCCTAGATCTTTCATCTCAAACTCTGCAGCGAGCTTCTTCTCACAATCTGTGATGAGCTTTTCTTCTCCAGTTAGGAATAAATCATCCACATATAGTAGAAATATAACTGGCTCATCATCCATAACCTTGAAGTAAAGGTTAGAATCAGCTTTACTCTTGGTAAAGCCCAAGCTCGTCAGGAAACTATCAATTCTGCCATACCAAGCTCTAGGAGCTTGCTTCAGCCCGTACAGAGCTTTCTTCAACCTGCAGACATGAGTCTTTCTATATTCAACATCAAACCCTCGTGGTTGTTCTATATACACTTCTTCAATAACACCATTTAAGAAGGTTGTTTTCACATCCATCTGGTGTAACTTCCACTTCATTTTGGCTGCAAGAGCTATGATGGTTCTGATAGAAGTGTATCTGGCTACAGGAGAAAATGTCTCTTCATAATCAATACCTTCCTTTTGAGAAAAACCACGAGCGAAAAATCTTGCTTCATGTTTTTCAATACTTATGTCTGTTGCATGTTTTATCTTGTATATCCACTTGGAAGATACCACATCTTTGTTCTTTGGTCTGGGAACTACTTCCCATACATCATTCTTTACAATGGACTGGTATTCTTCTATTATGGCATCCACCCATTCTTTCTTTTGAATGGCTTCTTCAAAGCATGTAGGTTCCTTTTCTATGAGATCACACATTAAGGCCATATAACTGGAGAATGGCTTAGGTTTCTTGCTTTGTCTCATGGTTCCTTCTGGGGCACCATACTTCTTTGCATCTTGAATAAGTTCCCTTGCCCAAGCTGGCTTTCTCTTGTGAGAGATCGTTATCCGGGGAGTTTCTTGAGATTCTATCATATCATGATCTTCTGGAATCTCAACATCAGGGGTAACTGTAACTTCCTTCATTGGTTCTGCAACTCTGGGAGCTACAGGCTCTTCTTCATATACTTCTTCAAGCTGGCATTTCCTTGATCTCTTGAGTGTTGCATCTTCATCAAAGGTTACATCTCTATTGATCTCAATATGATGGTTGTTGATGATTGCAGCTATGTGAAACATTCTCCAGCTTACAAACCTGGGAGATGTGGATCATTGAAGCTATGTGAGTCTTTCTCTCAACTTACAAACCTGAGAGAAAGCGCCTAAAGAAGGGTACATGGTTCCTACCTGAGACAGAGCTGCAACGTAGAGATGACCTCCTCCATTCAGAGAGTTGAGAAGAACTCCGGATGATTATCCAGTGGGAAAGGCGATCTGTCGAGTTAAACGTGCATGTGGCTGAGCACAAGGTGAACGTGTAAAATCCCAAAGTGTTGGGTGCATCGTCATGTGAACAGAAATGAAGATGATGTATTAGCCTCCTCTGAGAAGTAGAGTTGACGAGAAAACTCCAGATGATTATCCTGTGTGAGGCAGTGGGAAAGAAGATCTGTAGAGTGGACATGCCTGTGGACGAGCACAGGTGAACGTGTGAAGATCTAGCTCTCCTGTGTAATGCAGTGAGCCAAAGATATGGACATCCCTATGGATGTGCCCCTACTGGATGAGCACTAGTGGGTGTATCAGATCCTTTGTTATATTGTACAAGAGTCAGACCTGCCTGTAACCCTAATTGTAATGTAAAGGGTACAAGTCGACCCTACCTTAATGCAACTGGTAATTAATGTAAAAGATAATTAATCTGGTTAATACTAATTATATTTTAAGCTAAGTGAGGTCGGCCATGTTGTGCCAATAGACACTTCTGTTGACAGGATTAGGTTAGTATAAGTAAAGGTAAATTCCCCTTTGAGGAAACATATCTTTCATGTGAGTTTAGAAAATTCAGCAAGTACACTTCTTTGGGAAAAGTATGCACCTCTCTTGGGCACTAGAGTTCTAGGGTTTGAGCACCCTCTTGTGTGTTAGGGTTTATCTTGGTGGTGAAGGTATTTCTCTTGAAGAATATAGCAAAGGATTTGGTTGGGTTTTCTTCCCTTGTTGAGAAGGGTTTCCTAGGATACTTGTTGTGTTCTTGTGCATGGTGCTTCTTCTTGTGATCTTGGTTGTTGCAACATTTATGGTTATGGTTAAATGATAAAAATGGAATGAACTTCATGCTTAACCTAACTTATTGAAAAATCAACATGGTATCAGAGCTTAGGTCTTGAAAGAACCCATTGCACAAGCATCCACCAAGTCTCAGCTCACCTTTTGCAGAACCCTACGACCCTTCTAGGGTTTCCAGAAAATTCTGTACGACCTTCCTTACAGTGGTGATTCAGCCCTTAATACTTGGACACTGGGGCCACTTTTGGCATAGAAGAGTACGGCCTCTTCCAGCGCATCTCTAGAAGCTCTCAAAACGAAATTCCGAGAAATTTTGATTTTTGGCCCTAGGGTTTCTTGGGTTTCGAAATTTCCTGCAGAATATTAATTCTAGATTTCTGAAGAAACTTTCTCTTGAATCAGCAAGCATCTCTGTGACACTATCAAATTGATTGTTGGCAGTCATAAGTCCAATATAATCCAAGGTTGCTAATTCAACCTAATCATTAGGTTTTCAAAATCCAGTTGGCGAGAAATTGAAGAAACCAATCAAATGAAGAACAAAGCATTAGTAGAAGATAGGCTTGATGGAGCAAGCAACTTCAGCTCCTGGAAATCAAGGCTTCTAGTCACTCTTGAAGAAGATGACCTCTTGGATGTGGCAACTAAAACCCTACCAGCCACAGCTACAGATATAGAGAAGAAGATAAGAAAGGAAGAAGATGTCAAAGCAAGAAAATTAATCATCTACTCAGTAAGAGATCACCTCTTGCCTCGTATTGCCAATCTGAAGACAGCCTATGATATGTATGAAGCTTTAAAAGGAATGTTTGAAAGTGACAACACCCTCAGAACTCTTACCTTAAAGAGCCAACTTCAAAGTACCAAGATGACGAAGGGTGACACAGTTGCCATCTTCTTTATGAAGCTATCAGAGATTAAAGAACAACTAGAGACCATTGGGGAAATCATGTTTGATAGAGAACTTGTCTTAACCACTCTCTAGAATCTTCCAAAATCGTGGGAGCCTTTCATTCAGAGTATCAGTGGAAGAGAAGCTCTACCAACCTTTGATCATCTATGGACAGATTGTACTCAAGAAGAACTTAAGACTTAGAAATAGAGGAGTAGAAGATTCCTCAGAAGAAAATCACGGTCTTGCTCTTCATACAAAGAAGGGAGGAAAATTCAAAAGAAATTTCAAGCAAACATTTAAAGGTGAAAAGTCTTCATCAAATCCAGGTTATCAAAGAAGAGATGTTTCAGAAATATAGTGCTTCAGATGTGACAGTTATGGACACTATGCAAGAAACTGTCCAACTAGGAAGAAGGGAAGACAATATGCTTCCACCGCTGACATTGATCCAGACCCACCTCAAAAGATTGAAGAAAAGAGAGAGGAAAAGTACTTCCTCTAAAACTAAAGCATGACTACAAATTAGGTAAATCAATTGATTTCAAATTTTATAGCTGATTGTATTTTTGAATAAATCCCTAGTATGGGAGCCCTCAAAGATTTGGACCATTATCCCTGGTACAGGAGTCCAAACCATATTTGATTGATTATTATGCGAGACAATCAAAGATGTTGTCCTTAAAGAAGAAATAACCATTCAAACAAACCCAGAGAATCTCAGATAGAGATTGACAGTGAGACAAGTACCTTCTCCCCCTTCAACAATCCAGAGGGAGACAAACATTATTACAGTTGATCCAGTTTCTTCAGTTGATATGTTCAAAGATATTGCAGTAAGGCATAATAAGTCTACCTAGACTCACTCTACAAGAGGCAGAGAAACATACTAGCCAGAGGTTTCTCACAAACAGAGGGAGTTGTCTATGATGAGACACTTGATTCATTGAACCTGATACACTTCCATCCGTACTATCATTCATGAGTTGGAAACTATATCAGATAGATAGATTCTTGATGAGTTTGGATTTCAGCAAGAGTGTTGTTGATCCAAACCTATATCATTACAGTATTGGTGACGAGAGCTTGATCCTGATGACTTATTCAAAAATCCTTGTTGTTGAATACAAGTAATCCTTGACTTCTGAATTCGAGATGAAGAATCTGAGTATGATGCACTACTTCTNTTGTTGATCCAAACCTATATCATTACAGTATTGGTGACGAGAGCTTGATCCTGATGACTTATTCAGAAATCCTTGTTGTTGAATACAAGTAATCCTTGACTTCTGAATTCGAGATGAAGAATCTGAGTATGATGCACTACTTCTTGGGACAAGTATGACAGAGGACCAATGAGATTTTCCTGAGTCAAGGAAAATATACAGTGAAAATATTAAAGAAGTTCAGTATGATAGAATGTAAAATCCACCATGATAGGTTTAAAGAAGAATATTAATGATGATTCAGACGAGACTGATCCACAGCTCATTGGATCACTAATGTATTTGATTAACACCAGACTTGATTCATGCCATGCAATGAATGTGCTTAGTCATGTCATGAGTCAACCGAGACAGACTCACTAGATAACAGCAAAACATGTATTGAGATATATACAAGGCACAGTTGGATATGGCCTGAGATATGCCTCCAGTATGAACTTGAGTTTGGAAGATATGTCGATTCAGATTGAGCAGAAAGTACAGTGGACCAGAAGAGCACATTCAGTTGATGTTCAACCGTAAAGTTTGCCATAGTTTCCTAATGTAGCAGGAAACAAAACTCCGTGGCCTTGAGTACCACAGAGGCAGAGTATATAGCATCGAGTGTGCGAAGCAATGTGGCTTCACAAGCTTCTGACAGATTTACTTGACCATGAGATGAATCCTATGATGATAATCAAGAGCCATGTGTAAAGCTCCTTAAGAACCCAGTGTTTCCTGATGAATCAAACACGATGAGATGAAATATCCTTATATCAAAGATATGATGCAAAGGAAAATCGTACACATACAGTACCTTCCTACACATGAGCAGATTGCAGACATCTTCACCAAACTAACTTGGTGAAGAATGCCTTCCTAGTTGAGAGGGAGTATTGATGACTCCAGCCAAAACAAAATTCAGAGTACATCTGTGTGAGACTTGGCATGATGAAGACTGCCTCCCTAGATGAGAGGGATTGTTGATGATTGCAGCTAAGTGAGACATTCTCCAGCTTACAAACCTGTGAGATGTGGATCATTGCAGCTATCTGAGTCTTTCTCTCAGCTTACAAACCTGAGAGAAATCCCCTAAAGAAGGGTATGTGGTTCCTGCCTGAGATAGAGCTGGAACATAGAGATGACCTCCTCCATTCAGAGAGTTGAGAAGAACTCCAGATGATTATCTAGTGGGAAAGGCGATCTGTCGAGTTAGACGTGCCTGTGGCTGAGCACAAGGTGAACGTGTGAAATCCCAAAGTGTTGGGTGCATCATCATGTGAACAGAAATGAAGATGATGTATTAGCCTCCTCTAAGCAGCAGAGTTGACGAGAAAACTCCAGATGATTCTCCTGTGTGAGGCAGTGGGAAAGAAGATCTGTA
>JASDQU010379164.1:0-10412 GCA_032191745.1 Picea mariana | reverse complement strand
GAGGTCATAGTGTCCAAAACGAACTCTTAAAACTTTAATTCTTGAAAACCCTAATTAAGGCTGACGTCACAGTTGGTTATCTCATCTTGACGCAGCATTTGTCTTCTATAAGCAATTGGATGATGATCTAAGGCATTTATTGAGTAAAGTGTTGGTTGGATACATTGTTAGCTTTATCATCTTGATAGTTATTGATGAATTGATGCTTTTTCCATAGCTAATTGATAAAACATTGACCTCATTGATATCTATTGTTTTACATTGCTTATTAATTGATATCAGATAGTCATATGAAGTACTAACCCACTGAATTATAGCCTGCATATATTCTTTATTGTTGTCTTGTTCCAGGCAAGTGTTCTCTTTGGGCATACACTTCTTTATTGGTTGATTAGCCGAACCTTCTGATCTTGGTGGTAACCTGTGAGGAGGAAACTTTAACCTTGACTTTATACCTTAGCCTCTTCAAAACCCCAGGTTGTCGGGGACGTCTCCCCTGGGTTAACCTGCCTAAATAGAAAGCACCTCCCCATCGTGGTGACATTGGGTGGGGAAGGTTCATGTTACGCCAGTTTGGCCTCTATCCTTTAGCCTTTAACCTAAGCTACAAACTGTGCGATAACAAGTCACATCTATGTGGTTTAGCACAACAGACACTATTGATTATGATACTGTTGTGGGAGCTTTGTTGACTAAGGAGATGAGGAGAAGATCCAGTCAAGAAACCTCAGCATCAGAAGCAATAGTGGCTAGAGGTCGATCTAAAGAAAGAGAGGAGGATTCACGAGGTACATCCAGAGCTAAGTCGGTAGGCAGAAAGGGTAGAGCAAAATGTTGGTACTGCAATAAAACAAGGCATCTCAAGAAAGATTGTTGGAAAAGAAAAGAATCCGAGGAGAACGCCACAAAGGAAGCAAATTTGGCTAAGACAGATTCAGGTATGATTGATGAAGTTTTGTATCCATTTCTAGTATATTATAATATCAGGAAGAATGGTTGTTAGATTCTGGTGCTTCCCACGACATGTGCTCAGATAGAAATTGGTTCACTTCTTACCAATCTGTTGATGAAGGTGTTGTTTTTATGGGAAATGGTATTTCTTGTAAAACTATTGGGGTTGACAACATTAGAATCAGGATGTTCGATGGTATTGTTATAAAGTTAACAGATGTAAGACATGTACCTAAACTTAAGAAAAATTTGATTTCCTTAGGAGTTTTGGATTCTAGTGGATATAAGTATACAGGTCAAGGTGGAGCACTAAAAGTGTTGAAAGGCAATTTAGTGGTGATGAAGGCAACAAAGATTGATAATCTTTATAAGCTGGAATGAAGAACTGAAGTGGCATCTGAGGTAACGGATGTATCTTCTTGTTTATGGCATCAACAATAAGGTCATATGAGCAAGAAAGGGTTGCAGTTACTGGTAAACAGTAAGTTACTTCCAATCTTAGAATCTTTTTTTTGAAATTTTTGCTTGTATTATATCTTTGCTAGTTATGGTGATGAAGTTAAGGGATATAGATTGTGGGATCCTACTACCCACAAAATCATCATTAGCAGGGATATGTACATGGAACAGTTAGAAGCAGTTCAGGATCACAAAGAGGGATTTGTTTGCAAACTCAAGGAATAATTGTATGGCCTAAAGGTACCTAGGCAATGGTTCAAGATGTTAGATTCTTTCATGGTGATCCAAAATTTATCAAGAAATAACTATAACCAATGTGTTTATGGTACATTTGTTATCTTGATGTTATTTGTTGATGATATGCTTGTTGCAAGCCAAAGCATTATTGAGATCAGCAGGTTAAAGGCTCAGTTGGACAGGACATTTTAGATGAAGGATCGAGGAGCAACAAAACAAATCTTGGGCATAGAAGTATACAGAGACGGGAATAATGGTAAGTTGTGGTTATCACAACAAAAGTCTATGGAGAATATATTGATGAGGTTCAGTATGAATATTGTGAAACCGGTAAATATCCTTTTAGCTTTCCATTGTAAGCTTTCTTCAAGTTTATGTCTTGGATATGAGGAAGAAAACATTTTGTCTCGTATACCATATGTTAGTACAGTAGGAAGTATGTATGTGATGAAATGGTCAAGATTAAATATTTCACATTCAACAGTTGGTGTTGTCAGTGGACACATGGCAAATCTAGGTAAAGAGCATTGGGAATGGGTGCTTCAGTATCTTTGAGGCACGACGAGTATCACCTATAGTGGTTGCAATGATTTAGTTTGTGGTTATGTTGATTCAGAACTTGCAAGAGATTTGGACAAGAGGAGATCTACCTCAGGTTATGCCTCGCATGAATGCAAGGATCTATTGGGTAAGTTTGGACAAGTACAGGATAAGGTGTTTTGTGGTAGTCAAAGTGTTGCGCATTTGACTAACAGTCCAACGTATCAAAATGGGATAAGGCATAATTTTGTAAGACAAGTTATTGATGGAGGTGGAGTGGTCCATACTTGAGCAAATTGTGCAGACATGTTCACGAAACTAGTATTGTTAAAGAAGTTGCGGTGGTGTTTGGCTTCTCTTGGCTTGCAGGAAAGGTGACGAATAAATTTGGGCATGGTATATCAGGTAAGTTGTTGTCAAGGTGGAGATTGTTGAAATGTGACAACTAATTTCGCACGATTGTTGGGATATGGGCGGATTTCTTGGCTCTTACTGCTCTGTAGTTAGCTGAACCAAATCAGCTAAAAATAGAATATGGACATGTGTAACTGTTTGATCAGTTTGTGTAACTATTTGATTAGTTTGAGATCAATTTGTGTAACTGTTTGATAGATGTTGTATATCTATGCATGCCCATAGAGGCAAAGCATAGTGTGGGATGAGTGTAAGGAAGGTTGTAAGCCAATGTTTGGCTGTTGTAATTCTCCCTTGATCAATAAGAATACTAATTATCATTGCCCCGTGGATGTTTCCCTTTTGAAGGGTTTTACCACTAAATATTGTGTTCATTGTGTGATTGTTTCTTGCTTTATTTCTGCCATTAAAATCTTGTTTTGTTTATGCTTCCGCTACCCAACAGGTTGGTCCTGGCCATTACCAGTTCTCAATCCAAGGAAATCAAGGGAAAACCAGCAATTCCCCAAGAGAATGAACTCTTCACTCAATTCATGGCATCCTCAGAGATTTGGATCTACAGGCCATCTACCTATGTATTAATTGGAAAAAACCCAACATGCATAATTTACCCATCATATAKGGAATACATAGTCATACCTTCAAAATTCATTTTCCATAAACTTATAAATTAGATGTTCTTTCATAGGAAAATCAAATAGAGAGGGTGAATTATTGTTTACACAGGGAACACAGGGCATACATCCTATCCTTTCTTCCCCACAGGTTTCTACACTAAAGCATACAATTTCGTCGATGGYACAAGCATACATAACAGATTACAAAGCAAAATGTAAATACACAAAGATACTTATCTGTCATAATTTATTGACCAACCAAATTGACTAAGGGTGAGCGCTTTTCCACCCAACTGTAGGCTCAGATGCACTAGTCCTCTCTGCAATTTGGCCACCCTCGTGCCAGGCCATGATAACACCAAGGGATTATTCAGCCTCTCAGAGCAATTTGAAAGTGTGAAGACCACCCCCCTTCACAACAATCACTAGCAAAAACCCCCTCTTTCCCACCAAGCCCAAGGCCTCCACAAAGTTTATCAAATGCCTTGCTAGCTGGATTTCCTCTGCACAAGGGAGTCCCTTCACTGCTAACACAGTCCCTTGGGCCCTCCCCTTCCAGTGTCAGTTTCTATCCAGCAAGCAGCAAGCTCGTTTCCCTCTCAGCTCTAGTCAGGAACGGGTTCTCTAACCAACCACATGAGCTCTCTTTCTCTATCTCTCTCTGCACATTCTTCTGTCTCAGCACCCCATGCATTTCATTCCAGCACGAGTTCTTCCCTATTTATGTCTACTTCATTCGTGGGTTCTTCCACCCGCTCAGAGCACTCTGTCCCTTCCTCTGCACACTTCTCACTTTTCCTCATCCATTCTTCTCTCGAATGTTCGTTGCCTTTCTATGCATCCGGGGTTGTCCATGAATTCCCATGGATGTACTAGTCCCCACTCCATGCATTTACATTGGGAGTACTTTCTCAACTACACAACCATACTTTTATTTAATGATTGGCTTTGGAATTAGGATAAAGGGTAAAACATGGTTATTTACCCAAAAATAACTTAGTAAAGTGGCTTGGGATTCTCTAGCATATGAATCCCCTCTAGGCCACCTCACTCTTCCCTCTCGTAGTATCATGGCCAATACTTGTGCTCCACCCATCAGTCAGTTGTTGACTTTCTTTATTAAACAATTAATACATTTAAAATTTCCATGGCATGGTAATAATATTTCCATGTTGAGATAAGACCATCACTGATCATGATTTATTAAAATTAGTCAGGGGATTAAAATGGGGTGTTATAGCAAGTTTTAATGGTGTTTGCTTCAGCTGTTGTGGACATTCCAGCCATGGCTTTTCTTCAAAACCACCCCATTTCCTCTTCAAATTCTCAACTGTAAATCCCTCATTTCCGCAAGCTCTTACGAACCATAATTCCATGGGGTTCTCTCACCAATTGCAGGCATAATAACCATGGTTTCACATAAGTTCCTCCATGCACAAGGAGAGGAAGAACATTCGAATGGGAGAATGGAGAATGCTCATGGGAGAAGAATGCTCCCAATTCAAATGGGGGAGAGTAAGCATGATCCATCCATGAGGGTGAATAATGGTTTTCCCCAAGAGTTTACATACAAGAGCATCCTTCCCAATAAAAATGGGGAAACATCCAAAGGACCACCCAAGTCAAAGATTGATGAGAAATGTTTGTAAGGAAGCTTGAGCAAGAAAAGTTGCACTTCAAAGACAAGTGTCAAGTCATGTCACCCATGCACCCCCTTTACCCTTCCCCTCTTGTAGTATGATGGTCCCCATAATGCCTCTCAAGCAACCTTTTTGGTGGATTTATATTATTATGTATATTTCTTTTATTACATGCTTTACATATATAAGCACACCATGGACTCCTTTTGATATGGGGAGTGTGGCTTGCTCGAAACAAGGCAATCTTTCAAGATAATTCCTCTGTCCCTGAACAAATTATGGCCCAGACCTTAAGCATTTTATCACATTTTCCCCAAGAAAAGAACAATCCAATTGTCCGGAATGTACAGGTCGAATGTATCAATCATTCTCCACCTTGGGCATATTTTGACGAAGCCTCCCAAAATGATGGACAGGTTTGTGGACGGGGAGTCGTCCTCCATCTCTCCGACACTCATCACTTCAACATCACTATGGGCCTTGGTCGGGGCTCAAACAATTACGCTGAGTTAATGGCCCTTAAATTGTTACTCATTTTTTCCGAAGAAAAAGGGATTGACTCGCTTCAAGTTTTTGGTGATTCTATGGTGGTTATAAATTGCATCAGGAAATCACAAGTCTGTCACAATATCATATTATCCCCATTATTGAATGAAGTTTTAACCATCTTGGAATCTTACAGGGTGCTTTCTTTTCATCATGTCTACAGGGAACAAAATGAAGCAGCAGATAAATTATCTAAAGAGGGCTTGCAATTGGCTTTGGGAACTTGGACGATGAAAGAAAGTAATGCAGGGATAGTTCAAGAATTTTCTCTTCCCCCTTTTTTTGGACCCTGAGATCGTTGGGGGTGGTGTCACCATTCTCTGATTTTTTCTGGGGGCAGTCTCCACAGTTGTTGCTACAGGCTATTATATTTCAGATCTATGCGGTACCTTTTTTTATGTTGCCACAGTTAAAGGACTTGTTTATATGGAACTATGCTATTGCCAGATTATGTATGGAGCCTTTCGTATTAGTCCCTTTTCAGCCGATCTGTGTTGGTTGGGGGATGGTAATTTTTTGATATGTCAGATCTGTTGCAGCGGATGTAGTATATATCTCCCTATCGTTTGTTAGGGGGATGATGTCTTCTTTTTTCAGAACAAAATATGTAGAGCATTGTCTTTGATGATGTCTCTTTTCTGGGAAAGGGACCTTGATCGACCAAATGCATGATTGTGCATGCATTATGCAGAATGTAAATTTTTTTTTCTCCTTGAAATAAAAATTTACGCTTTTTTTCCAGGGGAAAAAAAAATCACACCATAGTGCTAGCCGACCATGGGAACTCATGCACATCCGCTAGTCGGGCCTTGACCTTGAACTCTGTACTAGGAACTTTTACAATACATTTACATTGTTTACGCATGATCATTTAATTTGGCTCACATGGTTTGACTCCCATCACATAAACCACATCATTCGATTAATACATGATTTATGTATTATAAATTCAGGGGTCAAAATTGGGATACTACAATGATCTTCATAAGGTAATTCACCACAATGTCTAAATTACTCATGCATGTTTGAGTGAGCTTGTTCTTCAAGAGCATTTTCTTGGAAATATTGAAACTCTAATATAGAGTTGTCAATGCATAAAACATTTCCTTTATCAATTTCCCTACAATGTGAGGAATCAAGTGGTCATTCACAGAGTCCAAAAGAATCTTCTTGTAGTGAGATAACTGTTGAGAAACAGTAGGAACTTTAACTTGGCCCTAGGCTACGTGTTAGAGATCAATCTTCTCCATAAGCATCTGCAACCTACATTTCCAAGGGGTGAAATTGGCGGGTTCCTAATCAGTCACACTCACTGAGACTTGACATGCCAAAGTTCGCCATTCCCGCAATTCCTTGGATCACAACTCAAACAAAAACAGTTCATCCAAATCAGCAACCTTTCACAAGTTCAATTTGCCCTTCACAGACATAAAAAATAGTTGAATCTCTCACAAGTCCTTGTGTTTTTCTAAAACATGGATTGCTCCAATCACTGGATCTTGTTGGGCATCACACCCTCTGAAATCCTCCGCTGTCAACTCCCTATCATGGGTAGTCACCTTCTCCATTCACTGGACAGATTCACAGAATAATTTCAGCAATACAACTCTAGTACCATGTTTAATTTTCTAATTCATGATAGCAAATCCATACTCAAAAATGTTACCCTACAGCTGAAACTGAAAATGTGACAAAACACCAATCAAAACTTCAGATTTTCGAAAACTAAAAGTATACGAGTATAGATCAGGAGTGTTAAGATTAATGTTGTTATTAGGTTATTTTCAATTTACTAGAGCATTCAATGCATTTCCAAAACAACAGCATAAAGAGGATCACTGAAAGAAACACAATCACAAGGTACACAACATTTTATCCTGGGAAACCCTCATTGGGGAGAAAACCCAGCAAAAACTTCCTCAATAGTAGATTGCCAAGACTAAGACCAAAACACTAAGAATAAACTAGGACTGAGCATGCACCTCTCTTCTCCTTCCTGCAATACTAGTTGAGGAGGCGCTAGGGTTATGTCTCTTCACTTAGTAGGGCCGTCTTCTTCCAAGAATGGTTAAAACCACTTTATAAACCCTAAGGGTCGACTTTACAAATACCACCATATAAATATGGTTTGACCAATCCACAAAAGGGGATTTGGTCTTATACAAGACCCGACATGATCAATCCACAAAGGGGGATTTGATCTATAAGATAATAACTCAAATATAATTAGAATATTCTTCTAAGTTACAATATTTCAACACTCCTCCTTAACGAGAAGGGTATTCTACTGACATAACCCAATACAACATCATCAGGAGAGAGAGAGGGCAGCATCATCATCAGCATCTGGAACACTGACTGGCACATCTACAAATCATCGGAAGTCTTTCTCATCATCAATATCATCATCATTCACAGCATGGAGTTGGAGTAGCATCATCATCACCATCAGCAGCAGCAACAGCATGAAGCTGAAACATCAACATCAATAGCATGAAGCTAGTACAACATCATCAACAACACAAGGCTGATACAACATCATCAATAGCACGAGGCTGATACAACATCATAAACAGTACGAGGCTAATACAACATCATCAATAGCACGAGGCTAATACAACATCATCATGAGGCAACAGAATGAGGCAGGTGCAACAACAACATTTTGTGGTACTCTAACAGACCGTCCTTACCGGACCTTCAAGATCTGCCCAGGAATCATAAGATTCCCTAGGATATAAAATCCTAACAAGCTACCACATGGTACTCTGACAGACCGTCCTTACCGGACCTTCAGGATCTGCCCAGGAATCATAAGATTCCCTACGATATAAAATTCTAACAGAGCTACCACTACTGACCACAGCTGGCATATACATGCACAGGTACTCTGACAAACCATCCTTACCAGACCTTCGGGATCTGCCCAGGGATGATCAATCCCCTAGGATATAAAATCCTAACGGAGCTACCCGTTGTTGTTCAGGATACTATAGTATCATCAACATCACACCCCCTTTCGAGGGAGGTCCTTTTGGACAACACCAAGCTTGTCTCGGAAGTACTCAAACTTCATACGAGACAGAGGCTTGGTCAATACATCTGCAACCTACTCATATGTGCCAACATATTGGACAGCTCCCCTGTACAGCATATCACGAATGTAGTGATACCGGATCTCTATGTGCTTTGACTTATCATGGAACACTGGGTTCTCCGTCATCTTTATGCAACTCTGGTTATCACATAGAATCACGGTGGCTTCCATCTCCAGATCAAACAAACCTGTCAACAACTTCTGAAGCCATATGGCTTCGCAACTGGCGGAACATGCTGCAATGTATTCTGCTTCTGCCGTGCTGAGAGCAATACTGGATTGCTTCCTACTTTACCATGAAGTCATGGCTGACCCCAGACTGAAACAACATCCTGAAGTGCTCTTTCTATCTGAAGCACTTCCAACCCAATCTAAATCAGTATAACCATACAGTCTAAAGTTATGATCTCCAGTATAACAAAGACCATAATCCAACGTACCCTTAAGGTATCTCATCACATGCTTTGCAGCTACAAGGTGAACACGTCTGGGCTCTACCAAATACTAACTCAAGGTATTCACAACAAAGCATGTATCTGGCCCGATATTCGTTAGATACATCAACGAACCAATAATCTGTCTGTATAGAGTAGAATCAACCAAATCTAACGAAGTATCAACTGGGAGCTTCAAATTTGTTTCCATGGGTGTGTTCATGGATTTACATTCCAACATCTCAAATCTCTTCAATATTTCAACCACATACTTCCCTTGGTTAACGTAGATCTTCTCTAGGCTCTGCCAAACTTCAAGACCTAAGAAATAATGCATCGGGCCTAGATCTTTCATCTCAAACTCTGCAGCGAGCTTCTTCTCACAATCTGTGATGAGCTTTTCTTCTCCAGTTAGGAATAAATCATCCACATATAGTAGAAATATAACTGGCTCATCATCCATAACCTTGAAGTAAAGGTTAGAATCAGCTTTACTCTTGGTAAAGCCCAAGCTCGTCAGGAAACTATCAATTCTGCCATACCAAGCTCTAGGAGCTTGCTTCAGCCCGTACAGAGCTTTCTTCAACCTGCAGACATGAGTCTTTCTATATTCAACATCAAACCCTCGTGGTTGTTCTATATACACTTCTTCAATAACACCATTTAAGAAGGTTGTTTTCACATCCATCTGGTGTAACTTCCACTTCATTTTGGCTGCAAGAGCTATGATGGTTCTGATAGAAGTGTATCTGGCTACAGGAGAAAATGTCTCTTCATAATCAATACCTTCCTTTTGAGAAAAACCACGAGCGAAAAATCTTGCTTCATGTTTTTCAATACTTATGTCTGTTGCATGTTTTATCTTGTATATCCACTTGGAAGATACCACATCTTTGTTCTTTGGTCTGGGAACTACTTCCCATACATCATTCTTTACAATGGACTGGTATTCTTCTATTATGGCATCCACCCATTCTTTCTTTTGAATGGCTTCTTCAAAGCATGTAGGTTCCTTTTCTATGAGATCACACATTAAGGCCATATAACTGGAGAATGGCTTAGGTTTCTTGCTTTGTCTCATGGTTCCTTCTGGGGCACCATACTTCTTTGCATCTTGAATAAGTTCCCTTGCCCAAGCTGGCTTTCTCTTGTGAGAGATCGTTATCCGGGGAGTTTCTTGAGATTCTATCATATCATGATCTTCTGGAATCTCAACATCAGGGGTAACTGTAACTTCCTTCATTGGTTCTGCAACTCTGGGAGCTACAGGCTCTTCTTCATATACTTCTTCAAGCTGGCATTTCCTTGATCTCTTGAGTGTTGCATCTTCATCAAAGGTTACATCTCTATTGATCTCAATATGATGGTTGTTGATGATTGCAGCTATGTGAAACATTCTCCAGCTTACAAACCTGGGAGATGTGGATCATTGAAGCTATGTGAGTCTTTCTCTCAACTTACAAACCTGAGAGAAAGC
>JASDQU010379162.1:0-11259 GCA_032191745.1 Picea mariana | reverse complement strand
CTCAACACTTTAGTACATATATGGGACTTAATTATAAGGGACATGGGTTTAATAATCACTTCTCTATCTTCTTCTCTACCCTTTGAAGAACTACAACCCATATATTCTTGGGGTTGCATGGAATACAAAGGGGATCCCCAAGAATTTCAAGACATGTCTAGGTTGAATTCAAACCGATCCTTGGCCTGCAAGAAAATCAAGAGCATCCTTCTATCTCAAATAAAAGAACTAGGGTTTGTCCATTTGGAGCTTGGAATAAAAGGTTTTATGTGAGACCTATGGAAAACCCCTCATTTTAATATTATCATCCTTTTCCTCCAGTAAAGTGAGTAAGGAGTCATAAAAAAATTTCCTATTCACTAAGTATCCACCCTTATGGACCAATAGGGGAATGCCCTTAATAAGACTGCACACCATTATATTTTGAAGGAGATGTTGTAAAGCATATGTGAGCATCACATAAAGAGCATAGGAAACCATGTATAATTAACTTGGAGAGTCTAATTTATGCATACCTTTCTTGATRGACAAGTAGGTACCTACAACATCGACAGAAATAGTTTCCACAAMTTTTATGAAMAAAGCACTAAAACCAATGGTCTTCAACATAACAATGTTGAAAGGCCATTCCACTTTGTCATATGCATTCTCAAAGATATTTTAGTGAACATGACCTTTAGACCCATACATTTGGCTCATCCCATCATTTTAATATTTCTATAACATCATCCAAGATATAATGGCCTATAATGAAGCTTGTATGTTCTAACCTTATGATATATTAAGTATATGCCTTAGGTGCAATGTCGATGTTTTGGATATAATTTGGTATGAAACATTCAACAATGAGAATATGTTACATATAATTATCAACTCAAGATCCCTGGGTTTTGGAATGAACCTAATAATCCCTTTGTTGATGATATCCTCCAATGATTGGTTCTGTACAACCACCCTACATATTTGAGCAAAATCCAGGTGGTTTTATAGGAGTTACACATGTATCCAACTAGGATTAAGGACTTGTCTTCAACCATATCCTTCAGGTCTATTTCCAACTCTTATTAGATGATATATCATATTTTTTTCCATAGTATGGATTCAAATTATTTAAATATATCTTGGAGGAAAAAAACATATATTTATTGAACTAATGGAAAAAGGAAAACAAATAACTAAATATCACCTAGAATAAGCTTGTAGAAGTGGTCGCCAATGCTTCTTCATGGAGGGTCCTTTGAATCCTCCAATGGACTCTGTTTGAAGAGAAAGTGAAGTGGAAATGCTTCCCCTTATGCAAATAACATTTTGGAGAGGAATTTTGATAGCATGGAGGCAAGGCAAGGCAAGTTTCACGAGTTCAATCTTGATGATTTTTCACTCTTTGGGAAAATATTAATAGCATAACTATTCACACAAAAAATGTGTCAAATGCATGGGGGAAGCTTGTGTTTATAGGCTATTGTTGAACTTGGAAGAAACTAGTTCTAGTGTGAATTACCAAGGCTCGGGTATAGGAATCCATGTGATTGATTAGATTCTAAGGATGGTTAAGTACCCTTTAATTGGTGATTGGTAAGATCCTTCACTCACCAACCCAAGTCCTTGAGATAACCAAAAGCATTAATGGGCCATTCAATTACTTCAATCACACTACTTCATGGTTCATGTATCAAAAAATTGTTCCATGTTCACATAACTTGATATATAAATTGGTGTGGATATTCCACTTGAATAGTTCATCACAACATATCTTACAATATTCTACAATCTCATATTATGTAGTATTTTACTTTAGATTTCATATTTAATATTACTATATTAGCACACAAAATACTTGAATAAATGAAATTGAAATGAAACAAGTTAAGCAAATCACACACCATCCACACAATAAACACAAGATATACCCTAGGAAACCTAATACGGGAAAATCCCATATGTAAGGTGGGGCATATGCCTTGATATTTTATTCTCAATTATGAAATGAAAATACAAAGAAACCACACTCACTATGGAGTTTCCATGGAAATTGTGGCCTATACAACTTTACAACTACTGTAGGATCTTCTACTTCCTCTGTTATGCTTCAATATCCTACTCTTAATGCTCTACTCTACTATGGAGCAATACTCATTACAATAAGAATGGAGCCCCTTCCTTTTCTACTAGCCCAATACTTAACATGGCCTAATGGTTGTCTAGGGTTAAGGTTAGGGTTTTTACATGCCTCAACTCTCGATTAGGGTTAGGTTTTTCAATCCTCTAGAATATTCTTGAAATTCCACACATGACTAGCTCCACATGTGTGAGTAATGTAACTTGATGTGGCATACAATCAATATATCATGTTGGTAAAAAATATAGGTCAATTTGTGGGAGGCATAACTTTTACATACAAATTCCGATGGAGGTGATCTTCATGTCATTGGAAATTTCTATTTGTATAGAAAAATGTCAAGAGGCTATAAAAAATGGCCATTTAAGGACTCAAACAAGGTCTAGAATTTTCCAAATCACAAATCACCAAAGAATTGATTGCCCCTAAAATTCACCCTACAAACCAATAGTTCCAGTTTTTCCAACCAGAAACTACCAACTGACGGGTGTAAAAAATGGCATCCTTTTTGCACCTCCCCATACTCTTTTTTATCACCTTTTTCCCAATTTCACACCTTTCCATCACTTACCCTGTTCACCAGCATGCATTTTTGGACCAAGGTATAACTATGTCATTTCAATGATCATTCTTACATATTTAGGAAATAATCTACTTATTTTTCATGCTAACTAATGAAATGTAAAGAGAACACTTTAAACAAGAATACAAGTACTCTGGAGGCGTTGGGATAAGTTACTGCAATAACACCTGTGCACATGCTATAATACTTCATGTTGCTGCAACACCTCTTGTGTGCATGCTGCGACACCTCTTGTGTGTGTGCTGCAACACCCTTTGTGTTGTTGAAACACCTCTTATGTGTGTGTTGCAACACCCTTTGTGTTGTTGCAACACCTAACTATGTTGTTGCAACACCTCTTGCACACATACTATAAAGCTTCATGTTGTTTCAACACCACTTGCGCACATACTATAAAGCTTCATGTTGCTACAACGCATCCTGTGTTTCTGCAACACCTCCTACGTAAGTGTTGCAACACCTCTAGAATGCGGTGAATGCACAACCATGTTGCAATAGTTGGATAGCTCAAAAGAGGTCAAACTTCATGAGAACAAATGTATCGACTGAGTAAGGATAGGGATGGACAAATAGTTAACATACCTGAAAATAACAGTAAAGGGATCAGACCATTGATGAATAGAGAAGGAAAAAGACAAATAACAACCAAAAATCAGTTTCATGTTTAGTCGGTTGAGTTAGTCGTAGATATTTTAGATTTTATATTGTAACCAATCGAGGAACAATCAAGATTCTCAAGGTTTTCCCTTGATCTCATGAGAAAAATAAGGAATGTAATATATGTATAAGTCATACTCCATTTGAGCATGAAAGGGAGGAGGGATATAGCCATACAAATGGATAATAGAGAGCATAAGTCATGTACTTTCTTTCTATAGACTAACATAAAATTCTTGTTCCCGTTTGAAGTGTGGAATGTGTTAATTTGAGTGTTTAAGCATCCTACTGCACTCTTAGACCAATACCCCATCCAAGGAGGCAGGGAACCCTCCTTAGCTCAGCATTGGTTGTATCTTTTATGCTTTGTATAAGTAGTTGTAGCATCAATTATATATTTTCATTTATTTCTATCAATTCCTGTCTAACATCTTGTTGTAACTCAGTACTAACATTACAAGGTGTTGTATTCTGGTTTGTGAGTGAAAAATTGTAGCATATTTTCCCTATTTACATTTATTTCTAACAATTCCTCTATTAAAATCTTGTTGATTGTTGTAGCAGGGTATTGTTTCTTGATTGAATGAGTGAATATTTGTATCATCTTTTCCATATTTTCATTTATTTCCATCAAATTCTCTATTTATCTTTGTTGTAATTCTAATATTTCCCTTGCTGAGATTCAAGTTGTTGCAACTCTTGTTGTTGCAACTCTAGATGTTGCAAATCAGGTTGTTGCAACTCTAATATTTAACAATTGTTTGGTTTATAGATTGAGATGGTTTATTCCCTTTGTTTGCAAGCACATTGTGATTTGATTATTATAGCGTGAGGTTTTTTTCATCTCAGTACACAAAAATGCAATACACTGGCCACTTTAATCAAGATCACCTTAATACTTGAACAAGTCACCTTTACTTTTCTTGCAAGAGTGATTTAGTTTCCCACAAGTGTGATTTACTTTTCTGCAAGTGTGATTTACTTTCTTGCAAGTGTGATTTAATTTTCCTGCAAGTGTGATTTACCTTCCTAAAAAGTGTGGTTTACCTTCCCGCAAAGTTTGATTTACCTTCCTACAAGTGTGTCATTTAATTTCCCGCAGCTCTGTGTTTTCATTCCTTCAATTGTGGATTTGATGTAGTTTAATTCAGTGACTTGCTAAAGCATCTTGATATCTTTCCTTGTGACATTCATTTTGAAAGTACTACAACTCATCGAAAATTACAACATCATACTTGCATATATGGTTCACGACAATTTGGAAGTTTAGTATGACCTCATATTGATAATTAAATGCACAACTCTTCAGTTTCTTACTAAATTAATTAGGAAGTAATTAAAAATTCCATGATTTTTGGTGTCATTGTCGGGGAACTGTCAAAAGTATAGCTATTGTTTTGTTATTATTTGGATTTCCGTTATAGTAGGTTGAGTGATATGATTTCCTTTGAGCAATTTGTAGGATGTTTTTCTAGTCTTTAATATGCACGGAGTTAGACATCAACAACATAGATTCATTAGTTCATTCAAAAATCCCCATAAAGCTAATAGTGCAAGTCACTCTCAAGAGGGAACGAAGTTCAGTCAGTCAAAATATCTGTCAATTATAGCAAGTTTCCTTTCAAAAAAGAGACCCGAGACCTCCACTCAAGAATCTAAGACTATACATGGTTCCATGCACACAGTGGATCCACTTCCATAGGATCCGATCAATGAGAAATACCACTCCAGGGAGTTCATTTTTCCTAAAGAAAAAGAAGAAAACCCTCAGAGGGAAAAGACACAAGAAACTATCAAACAAGATACCTATGGCTTCATATTTCCAATCAGAGGATCAAATGAAGAGACCAAAATGAAGAATATCCCTCATTCAACATTACTGAATTTTCATGGTCCATCTAAAGAAGACCATGATACCTTCCTCTTTGAATTTGACGTACTTTGCAGAAGTTATGATTATGTGTCAGATGCCCAAAAGTTAAAACTTTTCCCTACCACACTCAAGAATAATGCACTACATTGATTCATGGGTCCTGGTATGGACAATAACCACACATGGTACCAGATGACACAATTATTTTTGGAAAATTACCAAGATTATTGTAAAGACAAGAAAAGGAGGGAGGAAGTCTTCATAATGATACACCATGAAGATGAGAGTCTTTGGGATTACGTCTAAAGATTCAACTATAATTTACAAAGGGAAAGGAAAGGATATTTGGCTCTCGAGACACGATGTGTCTTATTCTTGAAAGGAGTCCAAGATGATTGCATTGAACTTCTCAACTTTATGGGCAAAGGATATGTCTCTCAACTAGATTATGATGTCATATTGGAACTTTGTCACAAATACTCTAGAGGTACTTAAAAAATACGCAAAGGGCCAAGAGACATATTAACAAGGAATGCCAAGAATGTTGGAGGTGGAGTCACAACAGTAGAGATCAGGAACATGTTAGAGAAATTCAAGATTGATATACTTAGCTCCTTGAGCTCCCAATTGGATACACTGCAAATGAATAAGAAAAAGGAAGAAGTAGAATGAGCTTTGGATATGTTTTTCCCAAAATGAAGAACAAAAAACCCATGGAAGGAATTTCCATTGGACCAATTTGAGGTTTTTGGAATATGCGGTGAAGATCATGCCACTTGCAACTATCCATCCCTAGTACCATGATTAAAAGTTATTTATCAAAAAGTTGAGGAATCCGAGTAGCTATGCTTTGTCTCTTAAATTTGACCATGGCAACCCATATCTCAAGGTATGGTTCAAGACCAATATCGATATTTTAATTCATATTGTACTAACCCTTCCATGTAGTATGATTCTTAACCATGGTGCATTCCAACACAAAAATGGGTGGCTCCTCCTCTGTAACACATAGTTCCACTGATCACATTTATACTAACTTATTCTTTGAGGACACTTGCGAGAAAGTGATTCGGTTATGACGCATTATGATGGTGCTTTGATTATGAGTTATATTGTGATGTCATTGTAATTTATATTTTAAATTATAGATGTATATATTGACATGTATTATTGATGATTTCTCTTGAGTGTGTAAGATACATGACAGGTTGAGGATGTCGATGACATCATCAGACTTCCTTGTACTCTGGATTGAGTTAGGGAGTGGACTTGTATTTGGTTTGAGTTTTGATTATTGATTTACATGCATGTGTTATATGATGATTCAGTATGGATATTACGTATATGGATTATTGACACTTTTCTTGTCAGTGGATGCAGGCATGGTGACACTTGCTAATCCGACTAACATATGGAGTAAAGGGGTCATACGCATAAACTAGATAGATGAGGGAGAGGTGTGGCAACGTCCCTATCACAACCTACTAGCACTTCCTTCGTGACATGAACACATGATTAATGATTACCTCGTTCTAAGAGGTCCACGATGCCATGAGGGAAGAATGAGACAGTTGCTCATGAAGAATTCTAAGGGGCACGCAACAAGGCATAATCTTTATTCCTTAGATAGCCCTTAGTCTCTCACAAGGTCGACCAAGTGGAGTGTTGACTCCAAGGTCTGAAAAACTTCCAAACTAGTCAAAGGTGAGTGGCACCCTTAGAGCATAGAGTTGTGTCCTGAAGGGCATGTTGCATAAAAAAAATGTGAGTCAACAAAAATCTAGAAGGTCTAGAAAATAAAATAAAATACTTCAACTTTATTAGAAAAGAGCATGCAAATGATTTTTAAATTATAAACCAGGAAACTAACAAAGAGTCTAAGTCTAAGAGGTTTGACTAAATAAAATATTAGATAAGTTTAGGGAATTGAGACTCAAATAAATTCTAGTAAAGGGGGAATAAGAATCAAAAGTTGGGTAGATTAACATGTGTGCATGAAAATAATAAAAAATGATTTTTAAATAAAAAGAAAATAAAAACATGAGAGAGTAGATGGTTAACTTAAAATTGGTATCTTGAGTCAATCATCCACTAATCCTAACTAAAAGAAGACTCCTAATCAAACTCAAACTGGAATTTAGTTAGGTGACACAAAATAAATGAGGGATTGGGGAACTAAGGGACAACTAAGAGCAAAAATAGGAACAATTTGGGGAATGTAAGGGAAAATGTCTAAATAAATAAAATAAAAAGGGAATTAACATATGCAACTTGGGGAGAGTGTGACGTGGGTGAATAATCCTTGATTAAATTATTAAAAAATATTTATTTGTGATTGAGAGGAGAAGTGTCATGGCTAATTTTTCTATAAATGAAATGGAGAGGAAAAGAGGGGGACCTCATTTTCTGAAGCAGGGATGATTTTAAGGATGGAATTTTTCTTTAAACTGTAGAAACCTTGGTGAATTATACTATCCTTCATATGCCAACTGTAAAATGTTTCGCGATATTTTTGTAAAAATATTCAAATTTATATTGATTTTATATAATTCGTATCAAATGTTGGCTATTTTTAAGGTAAAATTATTTTATCCTATAGAATTTGGGTGAATCATTTTTAGAATAGCGAATATTTTTTGGGGAAAAACCATGGAAAATTAGCCCATGAGAGAAATTTAGCCCCTAAAATCATCCATGTTTTGAAGTATTGTTATGTTACCAAATTGTTTTTGGACTAGTTTACTTGTGAAGAGTTGGGTTACAAACTGTCCAAGAGGTGGAAGTCTCTCCTTGCGAGGGAAAGTTTGTGCTATTGAGTTTCTAGTTTTTGTGTGTGGCCCCTTTGCAGCTCGGGGGGCTAAGGAGGAATAAGAATACTCATAGAATTGACTGGGAGGTACCGGTGAAGTCTTGTGGATTAGGAGGCGAAGAAGGAGGGATTTTCACAAAATTCGAATTGAAGATCATCAATTACAACTTCTGTTAGTTACAATATATATATATATATATATATATATAATTTGTGAAAAACATTTGGTTCAAATAATGAATGTATCTGATTCGCTAGAATAATGTGTGTGGAAATTTGAACGCTTGCAAATTCAAAGAGAACATGCGTTTATTTTCTGGAGCTGTCAGTATTTCTTTCACTGAAATCGATGGGTTCACACGTCCTTACGTTTCAATTGAAAAAAATACTGTATTTGTTTAATTAATAATTAAGGATGGACTGACATGGGTGATATATTAATTTGTAATTAATTATGAATTTTTGCAACGAGGATTGGGTCGCATAAATAATCTTGCAAATTATGTTATGTAGATCCGTTTCCATATTTAATATGGAGATTAAATAAATTCGTAAGTCTGATCGGGTAGTGCTTGTTATTTGCATTGTAAAGATATTGCCAACAATCCATTTACTATTCTGCCTGATTGTAACTTTTATTAAAATAAAACTGACCGATTGAACTTCTAATCAAAAAGAAACTTTAACAATTGATCACAATTCCCTTACCCACTAGTTGTAGTGCTCGACGTTACTCGCTCCACACTAACTAGGCTTGAGTTGATATACGAAGGTTTAAGCTCGATCGATCTTCGGTTAGTTCCGCCCTCATATTAAGTACCTTCGTATATCAACTCAAGATCGATCGAGCTTAAACCTTCGTATATTAAGCGGATATAACCACTTGAGTTACAAATGTTAGTTAGTTCCAGTGGCAAGGTTATGCCCTCATATTAAGTAAAATTTGACAATTCACACCTAATCTTAATCCCTTCTACTCGAATAAGGATTGCGACGGGAGTAGTGAGGATTCTCCAGAATTTAACCCTAGTTCCTCTTTCTTTCATACTTTTTCTTAATACGTGGCGTGTTAAGGCATTGTTATTACTTTTTATAAATTACTTTATTCAGTAAATTGTAGATAATTTTATTGAATAAGTAACGTAAGTTACTTCTAACTATTTACATGTGTTTTCTTTTAAGAGGTCATAGGTTCAAATCCAGAGGGGGTAGGGTATGTATACCTTTGTAGACTTTACCAGTCAAATTGTTGGGCGGAGGGGGGTCCCTTGTCCCACAAACAAGGGGGTCTCATACACCAATTTAGTGTGTTGGCTTGGCCGTGACCTTAAAAATAGATTATTATTATTATTATTATTATTATTATTATTATATATATATATATAATCTAAAAAATGAAGCATAAATGTTGATAGGCGTAAAGAATTAACATTTCATTATTATAGATAAATAATATATATTTTTAAATATAAGAACCTAAATTAAGGTAATGGAATGGTTAATTGGATGCCATTTTTCATTAATGATCATTTTATTGTTAAATGTGGTAAATCAATTATACGACATATACCATTTATGGATGGTCTTACTGGAATGTCAGTAATTAGATTAAGTATGTAATTTTTAAGACAAAATGTATCTAGGAATGAGTTGTTCTATTTTTACCTAATATTTAGTCACCTTGAAATGAAAATTTTATATAACTCTAATAATACTACTTGGTCAAATGATCTTAAATAATGTAGTTAGCATATCTTATTTCAAAGGTTAAAAGCAAATACATTGTCAAGATCTCTTCTCTATGTGCAACAGATCAGGTAAACAAAACCTTAGTTGAGTCAAGTGAGAATGGGGTATATGTTGAATAAGAATAAATGAAACAAAATTGATAACCATAAAAGAGAAATATGTTCTTTGATATAATTAACCAATAGAAGAATAAATCTTAAACCCATTAGTCCTTCCTGAACTAGATTTAAATGATCTTAAACACACATGTGGTGAAGATTGCACTATAAAAATAGGTAAATCCTCTCATCACATACATACAACCATATAATCATATAATAGTAATAATGTGTTCAAGGTAAGGAATTATAAATGAGAAACAAAAGAGAATGATACACACCAACTAATGACTTCATTAACCATTGAAATCTTTACACAGATAATGTCGATCCAAATAGTTGTATAAGATAAAGTCTTTTAGGAAAAAAGGGATCCAACCCTTTCTTCTTCTACATCATTCAATATATAATGTTTCAAATAGGTTACATGTACTTAGGGTCAATTATGAGAATCAAAGACACCTCAAAACAAATCTCTACAAAAACGCAGGACGAATTTCAGTTTCTAACTGATGATAAACCAAATCATAACAATTTACAAAAAAACTCCTAAAATCAAGGCAACAACCTTTCATAACATCTCTTTGTTTTGACTTGTTTTACATTCGAATGTTGACATTGTTTATTTATCAATATCTTTCCTAGATATATCCAATCTTCAATGCTCCACTTGAAACCAGCCTTTGACAACTCAACACAGGTGGTTGATCTGGATCAATCTTCATATCCCAATATAGCTTTTAGCTCCACAAAACATTGTATAACATCATAAAATGATCTATTACATGCTTACATAATTTATAGCCTTCCCCTGTTACAAAATATGAAACTGGGTGTGAACAACAAAACAATCGGTTGTTACAGGTGTTCTGGTACCGCCTTTATTTCCTTGTGTATATGATTGCAAGAACTTCCTGTAGCGACCTTCCAAAAACTAGTCCCGCGTGTTTTAAAATATTTTCTTTTTCTGGGTTATAGCTGGACATAGCAAAAAAGGAGCATGATACCTTAGAAACATGGAACAAAAAATATTTTTCCATCCTCCATTACTTTTAATCTCAAAAACTGGATTTATCCTGGAAGTGATATTTTTAAATTGATAGCTTTCTATGCAGGATTGAGGAAGTTGCTTCTGCCAACAATTCTAATATAGTCTTTCTGGTCTGCTTAGATTGAGATCAGGTTTGCATACGTTAGTCTCATTCCATTGAGATCCAATCTTAGGGTTTGGGATTTTCATATCCTTTTTACCCTGTTTCTTGGTAAGAAATTTATTTTTCCCAATGATTGTCTTTTTTTTATGATCAAACCACCCTTCTTGGATTTATCCTTCTCAGTATTAGTGACAAGAGTTTTATTTCTTATAGATGT
>JASDQU010379154.1:0-11260 GCA_032191745.1 Picea mariana | reverse complement strand
AATGGAGATTAAGAGAATTAGAGGCGCTAAAAATATCTGGTTGAATTAGATGAAGTATATTGAAACAATTATGAAATGATTCAACATGCAAGATTGCAAACCAGTGAAGGGGCCAATTTCTGTGGGTACAAGGCTAATTGTTGAACAGTGTCCAAAAACACATGAAGAAATAGAGGACATGGCATGTGTTCCCTATGCAAGTGTTGTTGGTAGTCTAATGTATGTGATGGTCTACAATTGACCAGACATTTCCCATGCAGTGTGAGTGTTGAGAATATACATGTAAACACCTGGAAAGGAGAATTGGACAACTATCAAGAGAGTATTCGGGTATTTGTGTGGCACAGAGGACTATGCTAGATGATACTAAGGAAGACCTATAGGTGATAGTGGTAGATTAAATGTATATGGATTTGTCGACGCCGAATGGGTAGGAGATCTGGATCGATGGAGATCGACCAATAGATATGTCTTCAAGATGTTATGTGGAAAAATAAACTGGATGAGAAAGCAACATGCGATCTTATCCTTTTCAATAGAATATAAATACACGACGTCCACTCATGGAAGGAAAGAAGTGGTATGGTTGCAAAGGCTGTGTTCAGGAATCAGGTTTGAGCATAGAGCTATGCCAGTAAATTGTGACAGTCAAACCATAATATTTATGGAAAAGAACCATGCTTACCATTCAAAGACTAAGAACATTGATGTACAATACCATTTCTTAAGAGATACGGTGGAAAGTAACAAGGTGCTACTGGAGAAATTAGACACGTTGGAAAACATAATAGACTCGTTGACCAAGTCTGTGAGTGTTGTGAAGTTCTCTTGGTGCAGAGAGGTAATGGGCATTGCTGCCCTGGGTCTGTGAATGAAATTTCAGGAATATCCTGTTTCAACAAAGAAGACAACAAGTGGGAGAATGTTAGGTTGTTATATTATTTGCAGTGAAAGTGTAGTCAAGGTAGATCGAATGACGGTCGAAGGTCGAGCTGGATCAACAACAGTCAAATTCGAGGTGGATCGACAACAAGTCAAAGGTCAAGGTAGTCAAATAAGTAAAGTTGAAGTCGAATATATTGACGATAAGTCAACCAAAAAGAGGTCGAATTGTGGGTGTGAGATGACTGAATGAAGACTGAATGAAGGCTGATTTGTAATAAGACTTGGATTCAACTATAATTGAATCCCAAGATTTGCAGGATTTGTAGCCAATGATTTGCATGGATCTATAACCATTTTTGGGCTCCAAGTCTTTAGGGTTTTCCTATTGTAAAGACGATAAAGAGGTGTGTTGTAAGGATGTAAAGGCTAATATAATGCAAATGAGAAAATCGTAGGTTTTTGGTCATGTAGGTGTAAGTTGGATTGGCTACAGGGTTGTTCTTGTGCATGAAAGAGGGTATGATGTCGATTGTGTATTAGGTGTGGAAAAAGGTTCTACATGTAACCTTTTATTCAGATTGAATAAGACAACAAGAGAGAAGAACGCTGAAATGAATGATGGTTTTCCCGGTTTAGGTTTCCAAGGTAAAAATCTCTACGTACTGTGTGATTGCTCTGTCATTTACGTTCTTGATTAAATTATTCTTCTCCTATGCTAGGTTTAGTGTGGAAGTGTCTCTCGTTCCATGACAAGTTTGTGCTGCCCATGTTTTTATAATCTTGCCTTGGTTTCTTTTGACGTTTCTGGTACATATTTGAAACATATTATAACATACTTGAAACTTTTCGTAGGCTCCCAAACATGTCAAAAACAACCCAAGAAAGACTAGAAAAAATGAAGGTTCTTTGTCATCATCATCGTGTTCTATGTCCTTCCTTAAAATGTTCATCCTTTCTTTTCCCTCCTCTGTAAGTGGCTTAGACTGAGACCATGTAGTTAGAAAAAGGGGAGAATTAGTACTGGACAATGAATACAAGTAGTTAGCAAAAGGGGATAATTAATGGACAGTGAGAAAAAGTAGTTAGCAAAAGGGTAGAATTATGGACAATAAATAATTTGACACTATCTTTCTAATGCCAAAGCGAGATGATGTCATAATTTGACCCAATACATAATTCACATTTCCACTATTGTTCTAAAATGTCCTAGTTTTGGATTATAAAGGGCCTTTGACTCATATATAATTGTATGTGAGGCACAACCATCAAACAAGTGCTAATATTCATGATAATTGTATGTGTTGAGACACAACCAACAAAGGAGTGCTATGATCTTAATAATGGTTCTACTACTTGTAAACATGGAAGTTGTACAAAGTTCAATATATCTTACTTATCACTCATATTACATGTAATCTTCATCCTATATCATACAAAGGCAATTTGATGTCTATGTGTTTTGTATAGAAATTAATTAAAAAAACTTGTTTATGTACATATTTGGAAGAGGCCTCATCATTGAGTTTAATGTAACTAACTAATGCATGAAATAAATACTACACAATGTAACTAACTAATGTAACTAACAATTTAACTATCTAATGATGTAAGAGAAGTAAATGATTTATACCTTGGAGAAAATGCATTGTGGATAGTGGAGGTGACCACCCTTCAAACATGCATTTGTCAAAGACAATAATAGGTTAAATGACTGAATAATAACTAAACATCTACGAGCTTGCATTTGAAAAAGAGAATTAAACTTTATATGACTGAATAATAATTAAACATGTACGCCACTCTAGAAATAATAAAGGGTAATTCCTCATGAATGAGCCCCTCGTGGTTTCAAGAATAATTTATTCTCTACTAAAAATGACCAACCACATGAAGGTCTAAGCTCGTTTGGCCCCTCCCCCCCACATCACTCCCAATTCCCCATACCCAATCATGCATAACAAGTAGCAAAATAAGAATTAAAGGTAAAATAAAGAAACAAGGTACATGCATACAAAACATATAAGGTCCACGCACAACTATAAAACCAAAAAAATGTACAATCAATAATTTATATTAATAAAATTTGTCCTGAAAATATGTATAATCACTTCTTTTTTTGTTTCTTATTTTTTATAAAAATCACGAGTGTATCATCATCACGTTCTTCTCGATCCCGAAATTCAACTATTGGGTCTTGTTCTACTGCTGGAAGATTATGGGTCATCTCAAGAATTCTACTACTTCTAGTAGCAAGACGTGGATGCTGAAGCACTACAGGGGCATCCACTAAAATAATAATAATAATAATAAATTAAAAGGACATGGTTAGTTATTATTCATAGCAGTGTTTCATTAGTACGAATATCATTAATATGTTTTTTACCTAAAGGAGTTGTGGACACCATTGGTTGGATTGTCTTCGGTTCCACTTCTCTCTGAGCACCCTCATTTACATGCTCTGCCATTGAAACAAGAAAAGTTATAATTACACCATTTGAGGGAAATATTTATAATCGTCATATTATACATTTAATTTTAAAGACACACATACTGTGATGGGTTTTGGAACCAATAGTATCATGGGGTTGTTGTCCACCACTGTCAAATGAACCGATGTTGCTTATCTGCTTAAAACAAATAGAGACATAATTAATTGATGGGTAAAATTAATTGTCAATATATTGGAAAAGTAATCAACAACTAAAACCTTGTCATTTTATTTACCAACTCATTTGAAGGGTCAAATTGTGTACGTGATCCCTTCCTTTGTCGATTTTCCACCATAGACTGAAAGTCGAACTTGAAGCTGAGCATCAAGTCTTCTTTTGTGGTGACACTGTTGAATGTATCCCCTTGCATCTCATGGCATAAGATATGGATTTTTTCTTACTGGCCGCAATTAGAAAAAATTTTCATGATGATATGTAATATATGAATAAAGTATTTGGTACTTACAATTATAGATTTTAATCTCAAGTAACCACCTTGGAAAATTTTGTGTTGCCCATGTTTATCTAGTCTTGCCTTTGTTTCTTTTGATGTGTCTAGGAGCCTATGAAAAGTTTCAAGTATGTTATAAGATATCACGACTTTTTCTATAGAACTAAAAAAAAATCAGCATATTCAATTCAAAATATCATATATTACCTTCCAAGGCCAAGTGATGTCTTTCCTGTGCTTCTTAATGCACTCTCCTTTGCGTACTCCTCATGTATATTCTTCCATTCCCTCTCGAGAATTGCCAGAGGACGATCACACTTAGGGTTTATTTTCAATTGAACCCTATATTGATCTCTGAAATATTTCAAATATGTACCAGCCCTCGAGGTGATTTTAGACTTGTTGAATAAATCACCAAATAGGCCGACCATGTGGTCTATAAGATTCTTTTTCAAGTCAGGGGTGGCAGGAGCAGGTGGGGTTATCTATTACAAGTAAAATCTATCAATGGCATGGGGTAAACCACAACATATGGAATGACATGCAAAAATCAACTCTAATCCCAAATATGCTATATAAATGAAATGCTAACAAGACAAGGCCAATAGCCTACCTCGACCAGATATTCGATGAATACCACCATTGAGCACACAACTCAAAGCTCTATACTTGCAACTTGTCCTCAAAAACCAAGATATGCAAGCATCTGGTGATAATATATAATGTTATCATATAGATTAGCATAATCCATTAACATACATGACAAATACGCCCATGGAATAATAATTCAAATATTTGTAAGATATCAATTGGACGAGAAAATAGTATTTCTATTAAAATAATCAACATAAGTATATAGGTGAAAAAATTATGTAACAACACATATCGAAACCGAGAAACTAAGTCCCTCCAGTTGGGCCTCCACCACTTCAATCCTCCACCAAAGGCAAGCTCATATAAATGAGTCAATGAGGTTATCCATCACAAAGAAGGAATATCTTGGGGGCTGAACAAGGAGTTCATAATTTCAAGGACAAAGGGATGCAAACTCAATATGAAGTGAAATTTCTCTAGAGTCTCTTTGTTCTCAAATTTGAATTGTTGAATCTTCATCAAGGCTTGGATATGGATTGTTTTATAGCCTTCAAATGGAATCAAAGGGCCAATTCAGAGTGTTTCTAGTATATGGAAGGTCAAGGATCATGGATCTCGTGACATGGCATGGAAACCTGACATTATTCTTAATTTTGAGCACCAAACCCGATGTACGTGGGCTGTAGTGGAGGAACCTGTGTATACACTTGTTTTATAAGTTATAGGGAGAGCATATGTGGAAAAATATGTTTGTTTGGCTCTGGAAGGTGCAAAAGGGGACTTCAAATATGCATAGAGAAATGGAAATTCCATCCAAGCAAGTTGCATGGGGTGAGGAAAAATTTGCTGTAACAGATGCCCCCTAATGTGTGAGGTCATAGGAGTATCTACGATGGCCAAAATACATTATAATTCCCATAAGTGGAGTAATGGAGACTCAGCTAGAAGTACTAGTTACTCATGAGAATATTACAATCCATAATGACTTTGTACACATGGTTTCCAATCTGAATTACACTGCAGATCCATGTGGAAATATATCAAATAGTTGTTCATGGCCATGAATAGGCAATACCAAGCGGACATATTCCATAGGATGTCATATTCATGAACAAGGCAGAGTGGAATCTAGTCTCAAAATCAATCTGAAGATATCTGTATACAATGGAGTACAATCTGATCTTCGATGATCACTAAAGTCAAATAGGTACAGGTCCAATGAAAGAAAAAAATTGATTAGGAATGATACTACTGTAAGTTGGAGGTCTTCTACACTATTTGTCGAAGGTGAAAGTATACATCATGTGAATAGAGGAGTTGAGGTTGAACACAATGAGACTTTGTTTGATTACCGATCATTAATGTATACCGTTAACAAATGTGAGACATCCTACCGATAATGAAAGTAGGTATCAAGGCACCGAGTACATTCTACAAGTGTGAATACGGGTGTTGAGGTTGAACACTTGAAGAATCCATTGATTAGGAGACATTGATGTATTCCCAACTTTCGATGGTGGGAGAACCTGCCACTGATGATTGCAATCCTATAGGTACTCATAGGACTCTAGGTATCATTTCTAGAATAGATTAGCTGAAGTTGATGGAAGGAGACCTACTGAAAGGAGAGCATAAGGGATCTCTCATCAGTCAACATGAGATACAAATAAATAGCTTGATTATTATGAGGATCTTGAACGAATAGGATGTTCATGAACCAACGACCCTGTGCATCTCTCGCATGCACCAGATGAAACTAGTCCATGAAAGAGACTCTTTGAATAGCAGCCAATAAGAAAGACTGTCAACAAAGGAAAGGAAACCACCAATAAGAATAATGGAATACAAGACACTGCATGAATCCCAATGTGTGAATGGATTTCTTACCTTTGAACACAAGGGAAACCCCCGAGTGAGCAACCAATGAGGAGATGTCAACTAACGGGTTCAAGGTCACCTACCCATAATGAAAGTAGGACCAGGGTGCATGGTAGTAATACAACTTTATATGACTCTAAGATACACTGAGGGTATGGAAGACATGAAAATTCAAGAGTTTTGATAAATGGATGACACATTCTTATAGACTTCCTTTGAACAAGAGCATGAGACATATGGATAACTTAGGTAGCACAAACTTAATGATAAAACTTCGTGATGCAGGAGTAATCAACAAAATCTCCATAGGGACTGGAAGAATAACCAGTTGGAGGAGTAAACTCTAAGTAACGATATCGACTTCCTAAGGTCATTCTAATCCCAAACTTTGGATGAAAGTGGACTCAAAAGTTTGTGCTTGTTTTAAAGGCGACACGACTGCTGCCGATATGAGAAAATATTATTTTCCTGCCCATCGTTTTTTATTTTTTCATACGAAAAGAAATGATATGATATAGGAGAGGAAATGAGTGTCGCGAGTAAGAAAATAGCTCCAAACAATGGAACATACCTATGCTCAATGAAAGGAAGTGAATGTGGGGCATGGACACTCGAGGGAATGTTTCCTCTTAGGGTAGAGGGTGTGAAGTTGCAAATGATATAAAAAAGGCTCTGCTTGACTGGTGATGCAAATTTCCGAGGTAAGAGGCTTATAACGAGAAAGTGGAAACCGACAATAGGCTCTACAATGCAAGCATGATGATGGAATGCGATTAAAACTTAACTCTAGAGAATGTCCTTTTTCGTAGATTTAGTCCCCCAGGCCCGAAAAAGTATAAAATAATACCCAGGAGAACTCTTCTATCCAATGGTGAATAGAGTAGTCCTTTTTCATAAGTAGTCTACTTGGCTTGAAAAAGGGTTAAACTTACACCAAATATACATCGTTTCAAATCTATTTAACATGTGTGAAAGAGACAAGTTCACTCAACAATATTTTCATTTTTTAGAGAGTTGAAAAAGAGCTTAACCAAGACTCGAGGGGAGTCCCATAAAAAACAATAAGAATGCTTGTGAGTAAGAATATGGGGTTCGAACTCAAATTCATATTAGAACTATAAGGAACTCTTGGTCCTATGGAATAAATTCTGCATGGGCACCAAATGGCACAAAGATTCTAACTAGGGAACCCATGTTTGGTAAGCCTCTATCACTTAATAAAAACACTTCTAGTAGTAGTAAGAAGGTTTTGTGTCGCTAATAAATGGGTTCGTACCTAAGGTGTATGGACCACGATCATAGGATGATGCAATAGTGAAAAATGGAGTGACAACCTATCCTATATGCCGATGAAAGAATATACATGTTGAAGGCATGAATGGGCAGTATGATGTTGGTAAACGCAAAAATCCTGGACAAAACCACCAAAAACCAAGTCCTTCCACTGCACTAATAGTCCATACGGTCAAGAATTAGCACAAACTATAGGAAGTGGGTAAAAAAAATTCTACTAATAGTAAAAATAGACCATTTTACCATACCATTTGAATTTTTTCACCCACATAGTGCATTTTAGGCCATTTTCCCCACGATATTCAAGTGTCGATTGCGAAAGATATGATCAACAGAATCAACAATCGTCTAGACCAAGTAAGTGCCCATCCCCTCTACTTCAATTTTAATGGTTTAAATTTCAATTTTAGGCACCATTTTTTTTAGTATTAGAGGGTGTAATATGGAAATTAGGGCGTACACGGGTGATAGTTCATCGGATCATGTATACAACCCCATATACGTGGGAAAAGTGAAGCATGTATGTGTATATGGAGCCCTATATGCGATTGTTACAAATTCATCCAACTACAAGTCCATGATCAACATTTTTGAAAGGTTTTAACTCAAAAAAAGGTTTCTCCTTCACAGGATGGTGATTGAATGGAGGGAGAGGGAGCATGAAGAGATAGATGCAGCAGTGGGAAGGGATGCAAGGGCCCAATAAGCTTTAAAAATATGTGGACTTTATAAATTTTTGTTTCTCAAGGGAATGAGGGCTCAAGTGAGGTTACTCTAGTTGCTAGTAAACTATTGGGATCCAGAGACATATTTTTTCAACCATTGAGAAACCATTGAGGATTGAAGTGGATGATATATACTTCATCAAAATATTATCTCACTAAGGCGAGGTAGTGAATCTCAAGACCCGAGGGGTTGAAGGTGGTATGACTATAGAGGAGTACATTTCCACCCACAATGTTGCAGGCACATATTGTCATATACCCACTAAGGAAAACAAAAAAAAATTCGACGAATTCTCGAGGATCAAAAATCCCCAAAATACCTACGGGGGTCTTAGCAGAGGCTAGTTCCTTCCTTTTCCACCTCCATGTGATCGTGGGTCGTGACCACAAGCCGAACGAGTATGGCGTTCTTTCGCTCTCCACGACTCAGCACTACCAGAGCATCGATTCTTTCAACTCTGCAAACCCCGACATGACGAAGCACCAAACCCCGATAGAGATAGCGAGTGGCAAGTTTCCCCCTTGGGGTCTTGTCCACATGACCCTATCCCATGTCTATGCGCTTAAGCCAGCCAAGCGCTTATCGACTTTTCACGATTTCGGGAAATATGATGCATGACTTCCCTTTGAAACTTTTCGCTACTCACAACCTTGCAGGTTGAAGCATCGAGCTCTCGTGCTCTTCTTCTCTGAAATCCTAAGACACGAGAAGTCAACAAAGTGTTGACTCCTTTCCTCTTCACACTTATCGCAACTCGCAACCTCGCGAGTTGGAGCGTTGAGCCTTCGTGCTCCTATCTTGCGAATCTTCGAGACGCAAGAAGTCAACAGAGTGTTGACCCCTTTTTGGGCGATGCATTCCCACCTGTCAATCGCACGGGCCCCACCTGATGGATGTGCCACATGTTCTCACAACCCTCAGCTCTCGACACTTCGCAACTTCTACAGTCGAAAGTGACCCCTTCCAACCTCTGAACCCCCAAGCTCCCGATATACGATATCACCACGGAGTTCTGATCCAATGGTCCTCTCGTTCCTGAATCCAACGGTTCAGATTTTTCTCCTCGCCACTTCGCACTTCACGACTTCGTGAGTTGGAGCACCCAACTCTTGCGCTCTCTTCTTGTGAAACCCCAAGATGCGAGAAGTTAATGGAGCATTGACTCCCTTCTCTAGATGACATGTGTCCACCTGTCAATCACGCGGGCCCCACCTTAAAGTTCTGCCACGTGTTCTCTCGTGCCCGGCTCTTGGCACTTCGCTACTTGTGAAGTCGAAAACGACTCCTTTCAACCTCCGAACCCCCGAACGCGCAATAGGCGATGAGGTTCCTGATCCAACAATCCTCCTGTTTACTGGATCCAACGACGGTCTCTGCTCCTCATGACTTCACCACTCGCGACTTGGAGCACCCAGCCTTTGGGCTCTTACCTTGCGAACCTATGAGTTCACGAGATTCCTTGATCTCTGCCACCTGTCCTCCCCAGATGGACGGTCCTGATTCTCTCGCAACTTCACTGCTCATGAAGTTGAAAGACTTCCCTCTATGACTCCCAATGTCTGAATCCCCGATATGGGCGATCTCGCCACATGAGTCCACTCTCAGATGAATGGCTTAGATTTCCTCAGGACTTTTCTACTCGTGAAGTCAAGATGCTCGCCTCTGTGAGTCTCGGTGCCCGAATCTCCGAAATGGATGATTCTGCAACACGCGTCCTCTCGCAGACGGATGACTTAGATTCTTTCGCCCCTTCGAGACTTCGCCTTTCGCAGCCTCGTGAATCTTGAGGCAAGGGTTTTAACCCTTCAACTCACGAATCCACGAAATGAGATTTCACGAGTGATTCGATGGTCCTTGTCGATCCAGATCCTACGGTCTGATTTCTCCCGAACTTAAAACTTGAAAATAGGATTACCATAACTCCCTTTCTCCTCTGCAAGATCTGACGGGTCTCAGGACTTCGCGAATTCTCCATGGAGAATTTCGACTGTCCAATGCCTCCTTGACGACTCTTGCGAAGCGAACATGGTATTCCTTAGCTGCTATTTTGGGATTTCAAGAGGATAATTCTTCCTCATACAGGGTTACTAAGACTTGCACCTTCAAATCCTTTTTCCAGGTTCTTGGTGAGATTTCTAAAAAGGGAGTCTCTATGGGAAGATCTATCCAGGGTATTACCTGAGACGAATAAGGGTATAGATTTCCCAAGAACAGACTTGAAGTCTGAATTAATTCAATGTGCATATATACATATAAATCTATTTATAAACATAAGCCACACGTGGCCCTTCCATTATAAACATGCAACCACCATTTCTGAATCAAAACACTACACAGGCAGTCTTATACTCAAACCATTCATAAAATTGCACAGACTAAGAACATATATGTCAGCATATAAATTTTACGTTGCAATATGTAAAAAACTTATCAGAAATAACAACAGAAGTGAGTGCAACTACTGAGAGGGGTGCTCGTTTCCACCCAACTGTAGGCTCAGCGATTCCGATAGGATTTACCACTAGCCACCCCCGAGTTGAGACCATGATGCTACGAGACTGGGTCTCTGTTTACCAGTGACCGAGAATGAGGGTTACTCTCCCCCTTCTTTTCTATCACTCACTCTATATTTTCCAGAGTTTTCTGCTTTCCCTCGCGTCTACCCCCTTCTCGCTTCTCCCTCACCCCTTTTTCCTCTTGCGAGGTTGCATGTGGCGCGATTTCCCTCACACTGGTCAGGCCTAACGGCTCTACGGATGGGCAGTTCACCCCCCCATCCCTCATTACTCATGAGGAGCCATCTACCTACCAATCCTGGTGAGTCATTTAATTCGGGGCTAGCGAGCCGCTCTTGGTTCTTCGGGCCAGTGAAGTCCAAATACGGTATTGGTTTCGGTGGAAGTTAGCACCACCTTTCCAGGTGCCTTCCACCACCTTTCTTCAA
>JASDQU010379153.1:530-10595 GCA_032191745.1 Picea mariana | reverse complement strand
TCATAACCAGGTTTGGGGTTCCATCAAAAATAGTGACAGATAATGCCAAGGCCTTTTGTTCAGCAGAGATGTAATCTTTTTGTTTCAAATATGGTATTATCTTGTCACATGCATCAGAAAAATATCCCCAAGAAAATGGTCAGGAAGAGTCAAGCAATAAAAACTTAATGACCATTGTTAAGAAAATAGTCGGTGAAAACAAGAAGTCTTGGGATAGTAAAATCAAACATGCATTATAAGCTGACATAATAACAAAAAAGGAAGCTATTGGAAAGAGTTTATTTGAGCTAGTTTATGGATTGGAGGCTAGGTTTCCAGTGCACCTTAGACTTTCTACTTATGGGTCAGTTGAGGACACTTCCACAGAGCAGGATGTAGTTCAAAACATGGTCAATCAGATCATTGAGTTAGACGAAATCAGAAGAAGGGCTTATGATCAGAATTGCAAAAATCAGAGTAAGGTTAAGAAATATTTTGATAGGTCAGATAGATAGAGGGAATTCATGGTTGGTGATACAGTTTTGTTATGGGATAAAGGCAGAGAGAAGCCAGGGAAATATGGAAAGTTTGACAGCTTATGGTTGGGTCCTTATTTAATCAGATAAATAACAGGGCCAAATTCTTTTCATCTCAGCCATTTGGATGGTGAGCCCATTAACATTCCACAGAATGTGCAGCAACTCAAGATCTTCTACAGATGAGGGAAAACTTGGTGTCCAAAGGGACACCCTCTGTAACATATCTCTAACCCTTGTCCTTGTATTTCAATTTTGTATTATTTCATTCATTGTGTAAATGTGTACTTAGAAAAATTTTCTGTACTATAGATTTCATTTGTTGTAAAATATTGATGTTGTATGTTAGTCATTTCATTTTTTAAATGTTGTATATACCAATCATTTATTTAATCATGAATATATGTATTCTTATGTTGGTTATTGGTGAGCACTCTATTGTAGGTGTTGGATTCTCGTATGCTCTCCGTCTCGAGTGAGAAGATCGAACACACGTCCCCATGTGGAGCCATATGTTGACTGCCTCTCCAACATACGTGATCAAATCCATGTGCCATGAAGAGATGCATCATCAGAAGCAAATTTGTTGAATATTTTGGTTCTACAGGACAGTGTTTGGCCCCAACACTTCTTTTTGTAATTGCACCGCACTCCTATGTGGGTTAATAATGTAATAGGTCTACATGATTCATGTCTAGGTCAGTTACCTTGGGATCGGTTCACTGGGAGAGTTCCTTTCACCAAGGTTTTTTTATCCTCAGGTTATCAATTGGGATTTTCAGCCTTATTGATTTCCCTTGAGTTTTTCCCTCACACTTGCAATAATTCCTCCAAAGTGGTGAACGACGTTCTAATGGGCTTATCTTTTGGTAACTATTGTAGGGAATCATTGTAAATGACCATGCAAGACATCCTAAAAAGTTTCACGAAATTCCATCGAGTCTAAAATAGGCTTTTTTAATTAATTAATTTTTAATTAAATTTCCCTAAGTTTGGAGGTTTAATTATTTAATTAATTAATTATTTTTCAGTAAAAAATGTAAAAAATATCTCTTTGGGTTTTTGATAGGAGTATTTGTGCTCAAAATAAATGGAATAGCACCCCCTACATCCATGGACCAAGTTCCAGCTCAATTGGACAACTTTTTCTATGTGTTTGTCCACCTAGAGTGTCAGTCAGTCAAAAACATCACTTTTAATTGCTAAAGTCCAAACATGGCAAAATTGTAAAATTGTAATAATGAGTTAAAAGGATGTTAAATGATGGCTATAGGTTAGAGAGAGACTCCCTAAGAATAAACTACCCACCCAACCTTGATTTAACCTTTTCCCAACTCTCACCCTCTCACCCTCTTCAAAAAGCGATGCCCTAGGGGGAGAGTTACGACCTCCTTGAGGAGGGGACGTGGAAACCTTGGTTTTCCTTGGTATTTGAGCCTCCCTCTTGGGTTTTTTTCTCTCCTTCACCCCTAATCTCACTCCTTAACTCACTCCACTCCCCTTTCCCTCTTTAATCACCCTCCATCCTCTCCTCATCCCCAAAACGTTGTGCCCTTCTAGGAGAGTTGTGCCCCCCTAAATTATTAATCCCTTCCACTCCCTTGGAACTCATCCCAACACCTCCCACTACACTTTTATTGATCCCAACACCTCCCATACCTTTCTACACCCTATATCTAAGATCTAATCCCTAGATGGTGTGCCCTAACCTTGGGATTCCCTCTTGTACTTGGTGTGAGACACTTGGCATTGATCCAAGAGGGGTGAGTTTGCCTCTCCAAGTATAAAAGGAACCCTCTCCTCACTCCCAACTCACCATATCTTGAGCTAATGTTATGCCTCTTGATTTCTCACTCTCTCTTTCTTTTTCTTTCTACATTTTCCATTCTTCAGCTCTTAGGGTTATGGAGATAGTTTTCTCCAAGATCCTCTTCTTGAGTAATAAAGAGAAAACTTTGGAGGACTATTGGAAGAGTTATGCACATGATTTTTCTTGCCATATACATGAGGTAAAATTATTTAAATTTGTTTGGTGATTGCACACATTGGATCTTAGGTAAAATGTTACTTGGGTAGATCTAGTAATGCACATGCTTGTAGATCTATATATCTTGTTTTGCTAGATAGGATTGAAATGTCATCTTGTTAGTATATGCAACATATTATCTTTTGTATGCACATCACCTTTCAAGTTTTGAAGGTTTGTCTTCAAGGGTTTCATTGGGAATGCACCAAGAAAGATTATTCCCTTGAGACACATACAAACTCCATGTTTTTCTCACCCTTTACTCTTCTTCTATTTGTTGTTCACTTTCACATATATTTCAGCTAGTTTAACTTAGCAAGATAGGTCATTTATATAAAAAAAAAATTCAATTTTTCTTAAGAAAAATTTTTTCCCTAAAAAGGCAAAAGTTTTTCTTCACTTTTTTGGTTGTGTGTAGCATTTCCAGCAAGGACACTTTGCTGGTTTTTGCAGGTTCAGATCTGGTTGAGAGGGGTTTTGGCTACCCAAAGGCATCCACACAACACTCAAAGACCCCCCAAAGGGATTGGTAGCTATTTATCAACCTCCTTCTTCATTTTTAGATTTTTTTGAGCATTTTTCTTTCTCTTCTTGCTGATTTTAATGGCTCATAGTTGTGGGAGAAGGAGTGGTATGGCCTCCTCCCACGTGTGAGCCTTGGGGCAACTAGGGTTTAGCATAGATCTTCCCCTTTTTGCATTTTTGTTTTTTGCCTCTTTGAGCTAGGACACGGGGTTTGGTAGATGAAAGACATCTCCCAAACCCTAGGACGTGGGGATTAGGGTTTGCCTCTTTTTTGTTTGTTTCCTTCTTGCTTCATTCTCTTGCTTGCTTGCTTCTCTCTTTTCTCAATATTTTATAAAGACTAAGCAAGCTAAATAATTGCCTACCTATTGGGAGAGGAATACCCCAAGTGGTAAGGCTAGGGTTTAATATGTGATTGATGATCTCCAAATGCTTAATGTCTAAAATATTCTAGATCTAGATCTCATACACAATTATTCTTTAGCTTAAGCCTATTGGGCATAGTAACTTAACTAGATCTATTTGCATGCTTAAAGATCTTCAAAGTTTAATATTTATCTTAGATGATTATATCTAAAACCCTAAATTCTTAAGTGCTTCAATAAGTGAATGGTGTTTTTTCTTTCATGCTATGATCTATTAAGGCCACTTGCCACATATTGGAAGTAACTTCATGGTTAAGTTAATAGTGTAGGCAAACACTTAAATTTTCTCTCTCACACTTGTGCTTGGATCTAAATGTTATAAATCATATTAAGATAAGTGTGGTTCTCTTCTTCTTCTTGTTGGCAAGTTGTTCTTGCCCTTACGTTTTGCTTCTTAACTTTGCAAGCTACGTATTGGTGCCTAAAGTAATTGCTCTTACATAGCATATATGTGTTAATGCCTTTTTCAAACTGAAGTGAGTTTTGGCCATAACACTAAATCACATTTTAAGTGTCATAAAATTATTAAAACACTCTAAAACACACCTAAAAGTCTACCTAATTCATATATTAACTTAATCGACTTAATAGGATACCTTATACCACCATCTTCACCATCTAAAATGGGTGTTGAGGGGGGCAACAGACGGTGATAGGTCGGGGACAGTCTCACGGTACAAAGGAGTGTCATTTCCGTAAAAACTCAATGCTTTGGGCTGACTGTGACAGCTAGGGTTAGCCTCGTTGCTATACTATCTTGAGCATCCAACAACTATTTGGCAATAGGAGGAGGAGGCTTTGGTGAAAATCTTAATAAAGGTAATTACAAATTGATAATCTTAAGAAACCTTTTATAATCCAACCTTGGGCTAAAACATCTAAATACTTTGTGGGTTCAATACATAAGAGTGGGTAATTTACATCATCCTTATAACACTTGTGCTTAAAGATCTCTAAATCTTCTTTAATGACGTGTTAATGATAATGATGTGTTGATGATAATCTCTTAAATGTAATTATGCTTTGATCTCCTTATATCCCGCACACAAATAATTAAAGTAGTTAGCTTGCTTATTGTACCTTAGTATTCTTTAGTTGTAAATCTTGTACTCAATATTTGATTCAATAATTCTTTTGTATATCTTGTAATCATTTTTGTAACGAATCACCCTTAACTTTAGTTGACCCCTTGCCCAATCTTAGGCACTAGTCTTAGTTTCCCTAGGAAAAGGCTTGCTTAACATACCAACCTTGCATCTTTCATTGTTGCCTTAGCATCTTAGGTTAGAATCCCCCCAAACCTTAACAAACTAAAATCAACTCCTAGAACTTAACTAGAAACTAGGCACTACCCCCCTTGGCTTCCCTAGGAGTGAGCCTAGACGGAAGAGGTTCCGGTCAAAGTGACAGTGTGGGCTGTGAACCTAGGCATTGTGCCTCCAAGGACACACTAAGTGAAGCAGACTTAGCTCACGTTTGCAAGTGTGTATAAGGATGGTAACGACTGGGAAAACGCGCAATAGTCCGAGCCCATCTCCTGTTAGAAAGCATAAGAGAAGGAATGGGGTGGACATGCTATAGGGAGAAATGAATAAGATCAAGCCTCCTACTTTTGATGGTGAGAATAATAAGGATGAGGATGAGGAGACTTGGTTGATGGGTATGAGGAAATACTTCCAGCTGCATAATTACTGCTCTTAAGAAGAAGGGAGAATTCCCATATATCAACCAAAGGGGAAAGCATCAATGTGTTGGGATCAATATGTGCAAGTGCAACACATTGATGAGAAGAAGGTTAATTGGAGGGAATTCAAGCAATATTGTGAAAATAAATATTTAACCTAACAATACTATGATAGGAAAATGAAGGAGCTATTTGAGCTTGGGAGCATGACCATAGACGAGTACAAAAGGAGATTTTTAGAGTTGCTAAAATATGTTCCTTTTATCAAGTATGAACATGTGAAGATTTAAAGGTACCTGAGTGGACTGCCTTCATTTATAGTGATAAGATACAATATGATGATCCCAAGACATTGGAAGAAACTATAAGGAGAGAAAAATGTATCTATCATTAGCAAAGGGGAATACCAACTTTCCAAAAGGATTGGGAAGACAAGATGAAAATAAAGGCGAAAAAGAGGAAGAAGGGGACTAGGCTCCCATTTTTCATAAATACTGCGCAAGGACAACCAACTTCCAAGGAGCCCAGAACAACCGAGGCAATGGAAACCAGGACAAGGCAACAACCAATCAAGTGTTGGGGTTGCGACAAAAATCATATGTTTAGAGATTGCCCTCAAAGAGGTGAAAAAGTGAGGACTGCACATAGTGTAGGGAAAGTTGCGACAGTTGAAGACATTAGTAGAAGTGTAACTAGAATTTACGCAGCCCTGGACAATAAGAAATTTGAGTTTCAATTGCACATGATCGAGGTAGAAGGTAGGATTACTGACCAACTCTTTGCTATTTTAATTGACTCAAGAGCTAGTCATAGATATCTAGACCCTAAAATGGTGGAAATAATTGAATTACCAAGAAGCAAACTTGGAGAACCTTGGTTGGTGTAGTTAGCTACAGGGGAAAAAAGGAAAATTAATGATATTTTCAAGGCATGTGCAATGGAAATGAATGGACTGCGCAAAAAAGTTGATTTGAATATTATACCTTTGTGCTCGTATGATTTTCTCATTGGTATGGATTGGTTGGATGAGAACCATGTTGTTATAGACTGTTATAATAAGGCATTTACTTGACTAGATGAGCAATCAAATTTGAGAACAGTTCAAGGAATTCCAAGAGTTGTGACTATCAGATAAATTTCAACCTTTCAATTGAAGAAAAGCTACAGGAAAGGATGTCAAGTATTTGCAGCGCACATGGAGAAGGAACCCGTGGATAAAGTGCCAAGTATTAAATATTGTGGAATACTAAAGGAGTTTGAGGATGTATTTAAATAAATATCAGGGTTTCCACCAAAAAGAGATATCGATTTCTCTATGAATATGATGTTGGGAGAAACTTCTATATCCAAGAATCCTTATAGGATGAGTACACTAGAGATGAAGGAAATGCAGATGCAACTTGAAGAGCTTATGAAGAAGGGGTATATACGCTCAAGTGTTTCACCTTGGGGTGTGCTAGTTTTTTTTGTGAAAAAGAAAGATGGTACGTTCAGACTCTGCATTGACTTCACGAAGTTAAACAAGGTAACAATGCAGAACAAATATCCTTTTCCAAGGATAGCTGACCTCTTTGATCAACTAAGAGGCATGCAGATATTTTCAAAGATTGATCTCAAATCTAGATATCACCAAGTGAGAATAAAAGAGGAAGACATCAACAAGAATGCCTTCAGAACAAGGTATGGTCATTATGAGTTCACAGTGGTGCCATTTGGGTTGTTGAATGCACCAGTTGTCTTCATGTGTTTAATGAATGTAGTTTTTAGAGAATACTTGGATAATTTCGTCATCATATTTTTGGATGACATCCTTATTTACTTTAAATCCAAAGAATAAGATGAACAACACTTGAGGATGATGTTGCAGGTATTGAGGGAGCATCCACTTTATGAAAAGCTGAGCAAGTGTTCATTTTACCAGAGGAAGATTCATTATTTAGGTTACGTCATTTCAAAGGAAGGATTAGTTGTGGGTCCAGTGAAGATAAAAGCCATTGAGGAATGGCCAACACCAAGAAATGTCACAAAAGTGAGATATTTCTTGGGACTCGCAGGGTACTACAAAATTTTTATTGAAGGATTTTCACAGATTGTGCATCCAATTACATCCTTGCAGAAGAAAGGTGTGTGATTTGAATGGAATCTAGATTGTGCAAGGAGTTTTCATCACTTGAAGAGTTTGTTGACAAGTGCACCAATTTTGAGAATTGTTTATCCTAATGCAGACTTCGTTGTGTGCACAGATGCATGGAAGGAAGGGCTCGATGGAGTCTTGAGTCAGAATGGACATGTGGTATGCTACGAATCAAGGAAGTTGAAAGAGCATGAAAGGCTCTACTCTACTCTTGATTTATAATTGGCATCTATAGTGCATGCCTTGAATATGTGGAAACATTATCTTATGGGTAAAATATTTGAGCTGAGGAGAGACCATATTGGTCTGAAGTATATGTTTGGACAACCAAATTTAATTTTCAGACAAAGGAAGTGGTTAGAGTTCCTCAGTGAGTATGACTTCGACATAAATAATATCAGAGGAAAAGAGAACAATATGGTTGATGCACTCAATAGGAGGGTGCATGATATGCATGCTACAACCATTATCATGTACCAGACATATTTGAGACACAAAATTTTAGAATTTTTCAAATCAGATTTGCGCTATGTGGACATAAAGGTGAAATTACAACAAGGTATGTCGCAATAGAAATTTTAAGGTTATGAGTTGAGATATGATGGGATCCTCACATATAGACACAAAGTCTATGTGCCAAATGATCAAGAGTTGAAGAGCTTGATATTTTCATAGATGTATAAGGTTCCTTATGTGGGACATCCAGGTTACCAGAAGACAATTGTTGCAGTAAAGAAGCAATACTTTTGGCCAGGTATGATAAAGGAAGTTGTTGATTTTATTGCTAGATGTATCTGTTAGAGTTTAAGATATTATTAGGTTTATTTTCAATTCACTAGATAACCATAGCATAGATAGGATCACTGAGAAATATACAATCACAAGAGACACATCATTTATCCTGGGAAACCGTCATGGGGGAGAAAACACAACAGAAACTTCCTTAATATAGATAGCCAAGACAATTCCAAGAGAATAAACCAAACAATACAGAAAGTCCTCTCCCAAGTATGCGCCTCTCTCTCTCTCCTCCTTCTTCTCCAACTACAGCTCCAAACTTGCGCTCTGATGAACAAGTGAGTGAGTGAACAAATGAGGCGTTTGCCTCTCTTATTTATACAATCTACCAGGTGTTGAACTGAGGTGTCTTTTCACTGGCAAGGTCGACTTCTCATTATGGGTGGTTATAACCACTTTAATATATTCTGTGGGCCAAATTCTCATTTAGCATATTACAATTAGGGTTTGACCAATCCGCAAAAGGGGCTTTGGTCATTTACAATGCTCGACATGATCAATCCACAAAGGGGGATTGATCTAATGAATAATACATCAATAATAAATAGAATACTCTTAGTAGTTACAATATTTCAACACTCCCTCTTAACAAGAACGATATTCTACAACAACATCAGGCGAGTGAGAGGGTAGGATCATCAAAAATATCTTGGAACACTGACTGGCATATCTATAAATCATCATAAGTTTTTCTCATCATCAATAGAAACAACAACACAACACAAAAGATGGAGTATAATCAACAACAACAAAGCATAAAGGCTAGAGTATCATTAACATCATAAACAACACAACACAAAGGCTAGAGCATCATCAACATCAAAACTAGGTTGAGAATCTTTAGCATGAAGTTGACATCACAGCATGAAGCTGGCTACACAATATCATCAACACGAAGCTGTCAACACAACATCATCAACATGAAGTTGGCATCACAGCAAGAGGTTGGCACACATCATCACAACACAAGGCTGGCACATCATCACAGCATGAGGCTAGTACATCATCACAGCACGAGGATGGTACATCATCATAGAATGAGGATGGTACATCATAACAACACGAGGCTGGTACATCATCAACACAAGGTTGGCACCACAACACTAGGATGGCACATCATCAACACAAGGATGACATCACATCAATAGGCTAGCACATCATTAGCACAAGGCTGGCATCGCAACACTACTCCCCCTTTCGAGGGAGGTCCTTACGGACTACACCAAGATTATCTCGAAAGTGATGAAACTTTACATGAGATAAAGGCTTGGTCAACACATCAGCAACCTGTTCATCCATGCTAACATATTGAAGCTTTATGGCTCCTCTCTGCACCATATCATGGATTTAATGATATCAAATATCTATATGTTTGACTTGTCATGGAACACAGGGTTCTATGTCATCTTTATGAAGCTCTGGTTATCACATAGGATCATGGTTGCTTCCAACTCTAGGTCTAATAGATCTGTCAACAACTTCTAAAGCCATATGGATTCAAAGTTGGCAGAACAAGCATCAATGTATTCTGCTTCTGTCATGCTGAGAGAAATGCTTGATTGCTTCCTACTCTTCCATGAGATCATGATTGACCCTAGATTGAAACAACATCTTGAAGTGCTCTTTCTATCAGAGACACTTCCAGCCCAATCCGAATTAGTATAATCACTTAGTCTAAAGTCATGATCTCCATCATAACCGAGACCACAATCTAATGTACCCTTAAGGTACCTCATCACATGTTTTGCAACAACTAGGTGAAAACGTCTGGGCTCTACTAGAAACTGACTCAAGGTGTTCACAACAAAACATATATCTGGCTTGGTGTTCGTTGGATACATCAATGACCCAATGATTTGCTTGTACAATGTAGCATCAATCAATTTTGATGAAGTGTCAACCAGGAGCTTCAACTTTGTTTCCATGGGTGTATTCATGGATTTGCACTCCAACATATC
>JASDQU010379149.1:0-11260 GCA_032191745.1 Picea mariana | reverse complement strand
CATCCATCCCCTGAGAAGATTTCTTAATGACTAGAACCTATTTAGATACCATTGGAGAAATTTAGTTAGAATTCATAATTGAATCGTTCTCTTCTTATTTTACCTTATGCAAAGAACATTTTTTTTATGCAATGATTTCATTACTCATTTCTTTGATTGAGTTATGATTTGAACAAATGATTTTTTTCCTTATCCCCTCATGTTCCTCTTGACATAAGTTGCCTTCCTCTCCATTCATTTTCACATCAAATTTTATCCTCCAGCAAAGTTTCCCTAAAAAATATTGAGAATAGTCCTCTACAATGTGGCCATAACCATGCCAATGGCCACACTTAAATGGAATTTTGATATAGTCCAGAATTTGAGAATAAACTACTTTCTCTACTACACTATTCATTCAAGACAAAAGGACTTGAGTTATCCACCTTAACCAATAGGTTTACCATCATCCAATAGAAGCTTGATTTGAAGGAGACGTCTATGACATTTATTTTATCTAAATTTTCTCCTATTTCCCTTAATATTTTTTCAGACCATGGTTCCATAGGTAGTACATGTAGCTTGACACAAATTGGAATTCTATTAGTTCAGGATTTCGAAGATAAAAGGTCAACCCCCAATACCATTATCCCTATAAAATTTTCTTCAAATTCACTTCAAAATGAAATGTTAATCCAATCAATTCTTTAGTTAAGAGATTAAAAGTAACTTGTTGATACCCTATGATTGATGTCCAAGCCCACTAGATCCAATCATTCAAGGAATGTTAAAAGATTTGATGACAATATTTTTTTCTAATGAGTGATTTCCTCTAATACTCAAAGGTTTGTTCCATCCTCAAATCCTCCCCTAGGACCATTATAACTTTCGACCTTCTTTACATCACCAACTATTTTTCCCTCTTTGCATTTGGGACTTCAAATTTATCTCAGGAAAGACTTTCCACCTTCTTTCCCCATTGAAAGCTTCTAGTTCTAAACCCTTTCCTACAAATCTTAAACCCTAGAAACTCTCTTCTAAAACTACAAAAGTTTTTGGATTGTTTCAACTCTGAATTTGAAGTTGAGCATGAAACCTAACCTATCTCTTCTCTCCAAAACACTTAACTGAAAAAAAATTAACTTAAATCCTCATTAACTAATTTAAGAGTTTCTTTCTAAATGTGGAGAAACTGAGAATGGAGAAACTGAGAATAGAGCAAATTAATCCACTTTTGCAAAATCTTTAAAATTTTTCTCTAAAACAAAAGTATCCCAAGATATTCAAAACCCAACCTCATTACAAGACGTATACCCTTTCAATTTTTCTAAACAAAAGTGTCCGACGAGATTCAAAACCCTACCCCATTACAAGACGTATACCCTTTTAACTAAAGTTGAGACTTCAATGACTTTTTGAAATAATCTACCATTTACTCCCGTGCCTTTAGCTCCCCTTGTAGATATAATTTCTGTCAACACCAATGATATAATAAGTAAGAAAATCATTAAAATTAATAGATAAATTTTGCAGTCCATAAATGTTGTATTATAGGGTAGTGCATTGATACGGACATGATTAAGCATCAACAAATAACAAACTAATACATGAGAGGCAATTGCTAATACATGAGAGGCAATTTGTGAAAATGTACATATAATTAGTAGAAAATTTGTGAAAATGTACATATAATTAGTAGAATTTTTATTAACCCAAACAATATATTGATATAATTGGTTTGGGATTATTAGGATGATGATTATGTTTTTCTTTAATTAAAAAAAATTAAATTTGTTTTAATTTTAAAAAAATAATATTATTTTAATTTTTTATTTTGTTTTATTGAAATGATGATTTTAACAAATCTATTTTCAACATTTAATATTGAAGGTTCAGTATAATCCATGTAAAAATAATTCATTATTGATAATTAGATTTTTATTATAGTGTTCTATTAATTTTTTCTTTTAATTTACATTATTTTTAGATAATTATATAGTTATAATAAAAAATCTTTTTAAGTAAATTAATTATAATTTTTATAAAAATATTTTTAGTTATGGTAAATTTTTATAAAAGATATTGAAAGTATACGATTTTATGTAGTTTTATTGGTGATCATAAGTGGTACATTTTAATAAATGATACCGAAAAATATGTGATTTTGTTTTGTTTTATTGGTGATCATAAGTGGTAATGGCTTTCATGTGTTTATTTTTTAAGTTGAAACTATTTTTTGGTCTTACAAGTGGTCCTAAAATGCTTATAATTGACTATGAGCTAGTCTTATTTGGATATAAGGAAACATGTTAACAACTCAAGATTGCACTAAAAGTGAAAGTCTCTCCTCTTACAAACCATTACATGATCATTTTAGATGATATGGTTTTCCATGAATAATAATGATGAGTTTGATTAACAACCATTAATAATAATCTTCATTACCTAAAATAAATCATGATAAATTTTACCATTTTTAAATTAAAAAAGATACTTATTATCATGTTCACACTCCCAACAATGATATGTCTTTGAACAAAGTGAAAAAAATAACATAAATTGTATATCTTTGAGTAGAGTGAAAAAATAACACTTTCATTATGTCATTTTGTAACTCAATTTAAAGAAGAGTTTTTTTTTTTTTCAATAGAAAAAAACCCTTATATTAGTAAAATACAATAGATATCTTACAAAAAGGTCTATCTTCATATTTCTTTCTGAAATTTTACAATTCTTTTTTTTTAAAAGTGCTATTATCAGAACGGTTAAGAAGCTAATAAGTAAGGCTCCTTTAGATTAAAAAATTGTCTCTAAACATTACAGTTTTTCATATAGTTGTACTTCTAATTTATCAAACGGCTCCTTTAGATTAAAAAATTGTCTCTAAACATTACAGTTTTTCATATAGTTGTACTTATAATTTATCAAATTGTTTATATATCTATTCTCTTCCCAAATGTATCTGCATATATTTCAGCGAAATATTGTCTAATCATTCTCCATGCATTAATAATATTAAATGAGGTGAAGTCTATAAAAAACAACTATGTCTCCAAAATGTTTTCCTTGCTACATAAATACCATTTTCTTCCAGTACCAGAGCCTCTTTTGATAGTTGATTTGCTTCTTTGTTGAACTCCCTGCATATATGTTGAGCTTTTACCTTTTGAAAATTCCCACTCAGCATTCGAATTCTCTGCATCCAAGGCTGAAGAGAGACCACCTATAGACAATTGACATTGCTAAACTAGTCAATTACAACTTTTGAGTCACCTACCAGTTGTAGCCTAGTAATCTTTTTGTAGTGAACAAATAACAATATGCACCATAAAGCTAGAAGTTCCCCTTTTGTGTTTGTTCCTCTTCCACATTTCATCTTAATTCTATAGTTACCCATTTCTGGACATTTTAAAATGACTCCTGCACCACAAGATGACCCCTTGTCTTGTGAGGCCCCATCAAAAAACCCCACTGCCATATTATTTTCTAGTATGGGAGGCCTAACAACCTTGCATCTATTAGTAGCTAAAGGGCTCTTTGAAACACCTGGATCCTGAAAAATACTACTGTAGACTCTGACCATACTTGGACGATGATCTTCAAAGATAACCAAGTTCCTTTGTTTCCAAACTTCCCAATAGATGTTACAAGGGATTTTTTCCCAAGTAACCTCTTTTCTGCTCCAGTTTTTTAGACATTCAACAATCTGTCCTACAACCCATTAATTTTTTAACTTTAATTCCTTTAGAACTAAAGTCCCAATATCTTTTGTAAAGTTACACTCCACAAACAAATGTAATACAATTTCCAAATCTTTTCCACAAAGAACACATCTACTAGGCCCCAAGAATCCTCTTTTGACCAGATTCTCCCAGGTGAGGATCCTCTGTTCTAGCATTAACCAAAAAAAAGTTTTATTTTTAAAAGGACCTACCATGTCCAGAGCTCCTTATAGTAGAAATTTGTTTCTTCAGTCTCAGTTTCCATCATCTGCACTCTATATGTTTCTTTAACATTCACCTGTCATTTTTTTCTGTGTCCCATGACCATAATAGTATATCATTTTCATTGTTTAAAACAAATCCCGAACCTGTAAGCCCCTTAAGATAATTACCCCATTCTTCATTTTGATCCCCAACCATCCCCAGAACCTCAGCCTTTTTCCATCTTGTCATGTCTGAGTTAGTCAAATCTACTGACTCAACATTTGCTAGAAAAATTATGCCTTTTTCTTTTAGAGTTGAGATTAGATTCCCTATTAACTTATAGTAGTGTTGTGTCCCAATCATAGGATCGATTCAAATCCTAATTCTTCTTCTATTTCTTGGTTTCCATGCTAACCATTCTGTTACAATAGGTAGTGAAGAAGTAAGGACTCTCCATATATTTGAATTTCCATTCCAGTTTTTCTTACCTTCTCTGAGCCATTTTATAACCGATTTATTTTTTAAGTATTTTTTCAGAATTACCTCATGCTAAAGACCCAGTATCATGAGGCTTTTCCAAAGACTTTTTGCAATGAGAGATTTTCCAAAAGTATAAATATTTTTTGTTCCTCAACCTCCATCCTTTTTTGGTTTTGCTATCTTTTTCTAGCTGAGCAAATGTATCCCTTCTTTTAATTTATTTCCAGCCCACAGAAAGCTAAACATCCTCCTGATATTGTTTGAGGTTCCCTTTGTTATTTTTGCCACAGATAGCGAATACACAGGGATGCTTTCAAGAACACCTTTTATAATTGTGTACCTATCTCCTAATGACAACCATCTATGGCTCCAATTTGCTATTCTTTTTTCTACCTTCTTTTCCAGCCATATCCAATCCGCTTAGTATAGCAGTTTGGTTTTGAATAACATCCTAGATACTTGAAACCAACATCAATTGATTTTACTTTATATGGCATAAACTCGTTCAGCAAAGTAATTTCCTTCACTTTCCAGCCTACGTCAAGAAACATGGACTTTTGTGTACTAAAATCTATTCCTATTGCTTGACAAAATAAGTCCAAGACTTGATGATAGACTTGCCATTCAGCTAAGCTACCATTTCCAAATAGAATAATATCATCCACAAACTTCAGAAGTGTTCTGTTTAACCCTCTTGCCACAATGACACTTTCTAAATTCTTCTCCCTTACTTGACTCTCTTAAGCCTTCTACAATAAGAAGAAAAAGTAACGGGGCAAAGGCCACTCTTGCCTTAATCCCCTAGAGTTCTTGAAGAAACTAAAAGGCCTATCATTGATCAGAACAGGAAAATTTGCTGAAGACACACATCCTAAGATCCCGTCTTAAAGCAGAGTTAAATAGTGGCAATTCTCGTTTTTTTTCCAAAAAAATCCACTTACAATATTGTGAAATTACATTTACAATGTCTCTTAAAAATTGAGTTCAAGAACGATGGTTTTTTAATAAATACTGTGTTACTAAGGACCATCTTCAGCACCAACATTGCGCAACTTCAGAGGAATGGACAATAACTAAAATTTTGTAAGCCTAAATTTCATAGATTGACGTAAAGGGATTTTACGTCAAGGGATATTAAATTTAATAGTAAAGGGATATTAAGTTCGCTGCGGCAGCGATTATAACTAAAATTTTGTGTGTTCTAAATTTAGAAGAGGATGACACGCATGCAAGAAAAGTGTGATGCTCTTTCTCATACAAAGCGGCAAAAACAGGCTCCGGTTCCCTGACTCTGAGATTTTGTATGTTCTAAATTTAGCAGAGGATGGCACGCATGCAAGCAAAGTGTCAGGCTCTTTCGCATACAAAGCGGGAAAAATGGGCTCCTCCTGTTCCGCGAGAGTGAGGTTTTGAATGTTCTAATTTTAGAAGAGGATGGCATGCATGCAATCAAAGTGTCAGGCTCTTTCTCAAAGAAAGCGGGAAAAGCGGGCTGCTTCTGTCCCGTGAGAGTGACACGCAAAGTGCCGTGGTTTTTGAATTTGACCTAACCCTAAATCGCATTACTTTCTCCCATCGTCTCTCAATTCCATTCTTCGCATTTTGAGTTTGTGAAGGCTACATCCATCTTTGCTTGCAACCACTTTTTTACTCCATGGTTGTTTGAACCAGGGTGTTACGGGCTCCCGGTAAAATGCAAGAAAGCTTTTATTTATGGAACAAATCGGCATTGATTTTGGATATTTCAAAAGAGGGATTTATTCTCTGTGTGTAGCAGGTGGGGGAAAAGATGCTGGAAAGTGCTGTGATACAGATCAGGAATGGAATGGGTAGAATTGGAAAGAAAACCTGGTGCGTATGTTTTCCGATATCTACATTTTAATGTTGATATTTCCGGTTGAACACAACTTATATTAGAAAAGAAGTGAATGAATGATTTTTACTGTGTTTGAAAAAATATGAGCTATGCCAATCCGTTTGTCAATGCAAAAACTCTGTAGAATAAGGTTATGTCAATCCGTTTGTCCATGCAAAAACTCTGTAGAGTAAGGTTTTACTTCTGCACATCATCTAATTCAGCCATTGTGCTAATAATTAATCCTATAGTTTACACGACGAACAGAGGGCGTACATGCCCAGTTGTTAGGTTTTATAAAGAAACTTAAACACACTTGATCAATTTATTTCCAACCAGGAAATGGATGTCCTTTCAAAACTGTAGGAGAGTCATGCACAGGAATGTCATGTGGTCATGGTAACATGATTGTGACTTGAATCGCCCATTAAATCTCTCAGGTTTTCATTAATAACTACACTGATGAAGATGGTATTTAAAATCAACTATACTTGGCAGCACCTTGTTGACTGCTTGCAGAATCTAGGATTTTAAGGCATTCTATTCTCTCAAGCGCCGGGCTTGTTACCATTTTTAGTGATCAACATGCCCCACATTTATTGGTTAACTTAATGAACAGTTCTAATCTCTGAAGGAATTAGAGTGGATTCACTTATTGATGTTACCGTTGGCCCGTAGATCTTGAAGGGAATAGGGGATAGCTACATACGAATTACAAACTTTATAAATTACACAGCGATCCCCTAGATCTTGAGGGCATAGCTACAAATGAATTACATTTTTAAGCATACATTACACAGCTATTAGCTGCATGATAAACTTTGTGGGAAATAATTAGTTCAATGCTCTCATAAATTACACAGCTATTAGCTCCATGGTAAACTTAGTAGGAAATAATTAGTTCAAGGCTCTCTACATAATTATGGGTATTTGTTTAATTTTTTTATTTTTTGGATTTATATACACAAAAATTATTAAAAATAGGTTTTAAAATAATTCAAATAATGGGTATGGGAGTTATGGGTATTTGTTTAATTATTTTACTTTTTGAATTTATATGACCAAAATTATTAAAAATAAGTCTTAAATAATTCAAATCATTACAATCAAAATGAGTTAATATGTCATTAAATTAAATTAAGTCCAAAAAGTAAGATAGACAAAAAGTAAAATAGACAATTTCCACAATCATATGTAAATTTATATTTGAGAATTAAAACAAAAGAGAAATTATGTGATAGTAAATCAACTAAAAATTTAGTGAATATGGGATTAAAATAAGTTCAAAAAGTAAGATAGACAATTTTCACAATTATATGTTCATTTATATTTTAGAATTAATAAAAAATTAATGAATATGGGATTAAAATAAGTCCAAAAAGTAAGATAAACAATTTCCACAATCATATGTCCATTTATATTTGAGAATTAAAACAAAGAGAAATTATGTGATAACTAATCAACTATTGTAAAAGTTTAAAGGTTAAATTAAAATAAATAATTTAAAAATGTCTTATTATTTTAATTTAAAAAAAATAAAAAATAAATAAGAGATTAAAATAAGTCCAAAAAGTAAGATAAACAATTTCCACAATCATATGTTCATTTATATTTATATTTGAGAATTAAAACAAAGAGAAATTATGTGATAGCTAATCAACTATTGTAAAAATTTAAAGGCTAAATTAAAATAAATAACTTAAAAATGTCTTCTTTTAATTTAAAGAAAAGAAAAATTTAATAGGAGCTTATAGAAATTCAAAATCGAATTAATTTAAAGAAAAGAAAAATTGAATAGGAGTTTATAGAAGTTCAAAGTTGAATTAAAAATAACCAACTAAAATAATTTGTATAAACAATAAGAAAATTTGTATAAAAAATAAGAAAACCTCTAAGATTGCATTTTTTCCTTAATTTTTACACTTTTATAATGTTTTTTTCAAAATTAGATTATTACATTTTTTTCTCTATATGCATATAAATAATTTTTACACTTTTTTAATGTTTTTTTTTTAAATTATATTATTAATATGATATTTGTAAGTAATATTTTTTTTTGGTTTATGCAAAAAGATAGCACTAAATACCCTAATTATGAAGTTTGAAAATAATTTATAAAACAAAATCAATAACATTCAACTATCCATAAAAGTTGAAATTATTGTAGTAATTTTTAATTTATCATTTTGTATATATTCTATGACTTTGGATAGCACCAATATGCTTTTGCATTTATATAGAAATGCCATAAGTAAAAATTTGGAAATAGAATGACTTTCAAATATCATCATTGAAATATAGTAGATAAACGTTAATTTGTTTTTAGAATTTCTACCTTAAATAGCATGACTTTCAAATATCATCATTTTTTCATAAAAATATTGTAAATAAACATTAATTTTCTGTATAATGACTACTTTAGGGATCAAATCTTAACTTTACTTGTGAAGTAGAAGAATCTGGTGGTGGGTTGCTACATCTTTGACATAGAAGGATTAAATATTTGATCCACTTGTGCAACTCAATGAAGTGGTGGTTGCAACTAGTTACATCTCTAGCATAAAAGAATAAAATATTTTATTGACCTATGGCATCTAGGACAAGAACTCTTGTCATAATTTTTTAATAGCTCCTATTGTAATAACATCAAGTTTGAGTATTTTTTTCTTCCTCCAATGTCCTTGTTTAGGATTTTGAGCCTCTTTTAGACTTTTCTAACATTGATTGAAAAGGTGGAAACCACTAAGCTTCAATCCTTGGATTCGTTGAATCTTTACCATAAAAACTAAGGATAAAGTTGTGAAATTATTGTGATAATAATTAATCTTCCAGAAGCATATAGGGAACAACCTATGAGATGGAGACAATTTTTATTGCCCACTTTGTAGCCAAGGAACTTGAGACTCGTGAAAGGAAATTGTGTGTGGATTTACAATCCAATGTTTTATCAAAATATTTTGGCCAACAATAAAATTTGAAAAAAAAATAGAGGAGATTTAAAGAATGTATTGTATGTTCTTATATAATTACTTAAGTATGTAGGAATTAGGATTATAACTAGATTTAGCAATATTGTATTGCTATCCTTGAATTCACATGCATACTTTTTGAGGCTCAACATTCTCCTACTTCTTTCCAATGTCTTTATTCTCATTGTTCTTCTTTCCCTTTGGGTTTTTCTCTTTTTTAAGAGGACATAGGCTTAGCAAGAAATCTCCAAATAAAAAATACTTCTTGATTTTTATTATCTTTTACTTCATATCCACCACAATAGATTCTACCTCTACAACCATCCATCAATACCATGAGTATTGCAAACCTAATTAATAGTAATATAATTTTTTGTGGATGCCAAAATATGGACTGAAATTCACCTTCAATTAATGCAACCTATCATTCTCAATTACTAAATTTATTGCCATTCTTTTCAATCAAACGCATGTAGGGCCATCATCCTCAGTTAATACCTTCATATTTAATAGAAAACAATAACATGAAAACCTTGTATGGATTGAACATACAATTTATAATTTAAAGAAGATGGAAATGGAAATCCTCACTTACCACTTCGATCTTTTTCAGTTCAATGCTCAGAATATTGCAAATGAAATCACATTATCATTCCAACTTTCTATTTGGGTCCTTATAAAATCACCCAAAGGAGAATACATATATGTCCACCACCCTAAAATGAATTTTAAGGTTTGGGTCATTATAAAATCAGGTTTCGTTGCATTAGGAGCAAGGAATTCTTCGTGGGTAGATCAGGTGTAAAGGTGGGATATCTAATTCCAAGTAGCTCCCTTCATTTTGTAGTACCAACTTATTCTCTTTTCGATCCATGGAGAAGATTCTAGGGTTTCCAAAAAAATGGGTACTTAATATTTTCCCATATCTACAAAAATCCTAGTTCTCCTTCACTCATAACTGTCTCTTACAATTTTTATTCAACAAACATAAATTCCTAACAAAATCATGTCAAATAATTAGTTGAAATAAAGCTACAACACTTTTATGCATTGTTACATATTTGATCACACCTCTATAAATACATAACTAGTATAGATCCAATCTCAAGCCTATATCTTCTATCCACCCAAACTAAATTTTCATTTTTTTTCTAAAACACTGAAGACCCTAATATTTCTATTGATTGTTATAGCAATAAAAACTTAACAAATAAGACATGGGAAAACATATTCGGATTGCATGGTATCTTGAAATGGCTTTGGAATTTGTAAATTGAAATTATCTAGAGAGTATTTCTTAACATAGGCCATCCCATACTTCCATGAGGAAATCCTTCTCTAATTTTCACACCCTTGATAAACACCCATTATAGAAATAACACAAGGAAAACCAATAACTTCTGTTAATATACCATCTCATATAATGATCAAAGAGGATAACCTTTTACTCTAATACCTTTTGACACAAATGAATTTCTATTGTCAAACAAATGGAGCTTACCTAAAGCTTATGCAAGATACCAAATATAATAAATATGCAGAACATAAATAAAATAATAGAAATGGCAGAATACCAATAATATAACCAGCATAATCTCCACAATAACACATAAATAATATGAGAACAACAACTGAAATAACACTTTGATTCAAAAAGCGATGTTCATAGGCCTCTTCAAGTGGGAAACCTCTAGTCGAGCAACGCTCTGTTACAATAATCTCCAAGCTAGGGTTTTCATACCCTCAACCCTTATTTATACTAAATATGTCTATTAAGAGAAGCATCTAGAGGAAGATCCTTCTAGAAGTAGAAGCTTCTATTAGGTCTTCTTACATCCACCTTATTCTATTTTATTAAAAGGCCTTATTAATATTGACCTTTATTACATTTGAATACATTGATCTACCTATGTGCGGGTTAGGACCTTAACATGTCCACCCCCTTAAAATCAACCTTGTCCTCAAGGCTTGAGATGTGGAAACTGCTGCAAAATGGTAGTTGGTTCCCAAGTGGCATCTACTGGAGTCATATCTTGCCACTGTACTAGAAC
>JASDQU010379146.1:0-11260 GCA_032191745.1 Picea mariana | reverse complement strand
AAGGCAGAGAGAATATTGTGAGGGAGAAAGAAATGACTGTCAAAAGAAGTCAACATGTTCGATGACTTGGAAAGATTCGAAGAACCAAGATCTTTCCAACAGACTAGGGACATCACACACGTAGCAGCGCCTTCATCAACAACCACACGTTTGATGGTATACTTTGAGTATTCCACATGGATTTGGAAAGCCACATGGTAAGGAAAGCGAGGCTTAACATTTGTGACGTCGAACTTGATAACTTTTGAGCCATTGGGTTCTAGAGCTCCTAAAGCAGAGAGTAAGGCATTCCTCTGTGAAGGACATGTCTGGAGTACCTCTGTTGGCACAGGGACAGACCCAGGGTTCAACGCTACAACAGTGCATCAACAAAACCCTAACTACCTGCCCTTTCGGCAACACCTGCGAAGCAGATGAAGTCTCACATGAGGTAGAGGCAGGGGTGGTTGCAGGACTCATATGTATGTAACCTTAGCTGGGATACAAATCTGTGATTCTAACACTTGACAGAGCACTCAATAGTTAATCATTCAGCTATATCTAGTCTTAGTTACAGTGCGGTTAAACCCTAGTTATAGTGTATTACAGTATTCATTCATATCTAAGGTATTTAAGCACTAAGCATATTCACATAGGTTAGATCCATACTATTAAGCACATAACACTAACATATCTATCTACCATTCATTTATATTGAAGTACTAAGAACATTAACATATAAACACATCAACACATCGCAAAAAGTAGAGCAACACAACATGTACGTGGTTCACCCCCACCCTGGGGCTACGTCCACCAACTCTTTGTCTTCTTTATTATATTTTCTCAAGCTTCTTACAAGCAAATAGCATCCAAGTTATATTCCATAGAAGACAGAAGACCTGTGCACACTCCACTAGATCCTCCTTCTTCTCGCTAGGGTATAGCACCAAGCCTTCACATAGTATCTTACAGTTACTTACACTAGCCTTGCAATCCTCACACAGTATGCACAAAGCATTTGCAACTCTTGATCACACAAATCCAACTCTAGCACTTAGCCATTCATTTAACACTTAGCACACTGGCCTCTTCTTACATCACCTAGATATCTATTTATAGATACAAAATAGGCCTAAACATGGGTAAACCCATGGGCCGACATCCCATACCCATTACATAATCCTGAATCCCAAAAAGGACCCGATATTCTATGATCTTTGTTTCATCTTGCACTCCACCTTCGACAGCCTATCGAAGTCCTAAAATTAGGTCAAACATGACCAAGGATCCTCAAAACTTGGTCAAGGGCCAACAAGCCCCCAACACTCACCTGTGACTCATCCCAAGTCACTTTGATCTGACTAGTTCTGCTTCAAAATCCTTGAGCTTGTCTTGAGATGCTTCGAATTGTTGTTGTGCCATGGCCTCCTATTCAACGAACTCTTCTATGACTTCTTCATTGACAAGTCCTTCTAGGCATTGTTCAGCTGTGGTGACGACTTGCTGTAGTTCTGCTCCTCTACCTTTGATCTCTGTGAACATTTGGTAAGCCTTATCTTGTATAGGTTGGAGCTTCTAAGTCACTTCCATGAATTTTCTTTGAATAGTGTGGACCTGCTGCTGGGTAGTGCACTACTCTTGGGATCGCTTCATTCTTTCCACAACTGACAGGGGCTTCAACTGCGCCTATATTGTCTCTCCTTGATACTTCACCTCTTGGAGTTGCAACTCCAGTTCCTTCAGTTCTAGATTCTCAGTGATTTGCTCATAGGTATGGGCACTGCGATTAGTGAGTTTCTTAAATTCCATGGTGAGGGTTTTGATTCGCTCAACTTTGCTTTGAGCAGTTGCTTCTCTTTGATCCCTCACATCCTGTGGGGCGTTGGGCACTGTGTGGAGCTCTAAGTCTACCATTCATTGTTTTAGCTGTTGGATAGCTTCTGTAAGTTTCTCTAATTTATGTGTGACTCAGTATTTTTCTTGTGGTTCTAAGCCTGTCACAGAGAGGAATTCTCTGTTGACTGCTTCCTTCACTTCGAGTTGCTCTGCGAGCAACTATTCTTTTTCTTGTTGCATATGTACTTTCTCTTCTTCAAACTTTGCCTGGAGAGCAACCTTCTCTTGTTCTGCAACTCTGCATTGTTCTATGATTACTATTTTTACTTTCTTCACGGCCTGCGTGGCTTGTTCTATTTATTCTTGAGCGCGACGAAGGCTAGCTTCGACCGAATCAGTTAGTCGGTGGAGTTGGGCTAACTCATCTCCTAACTCTGGTTCTCCTGATGGCAACGATGCAGTGGAGATTGTGTGACTGGACTGAAGGGCCTATTTTACCCCTCAGAGTTTGACCTCAATTCTATCTTACATCTCCTCCTTCTTGGCTTCTTGTTTCTCTATAATTTGCAACAAAGCGTTGTTTAGAGCTGCGATGATGAAGTCAAAATCATTGGCAGTAAGCACAGTCTTCATCTTGGTCACGATGGCTTTCGATTTCTTCCAGGAAGAAGGTTTCAGGGGAGAAACCTTCCTCTTCTTCAGGGGATCAACCTCATCTCTGGGCGATGTTACTCCACCTTGCTTCTGTTCATCTCCTTTTCCTTTTATATCTTCTACTTTGTTATCACCCCCTCGATCAGGTGATACTGAAGTAGTCTTTCCTCAGGCACTACTTAAATCTTGGACCTCTTCGGTCTTCTTCGTTTTGTTGGGCTCGAGTGTATCATGTTCTTTATGCGTGGTATATGGGCTTTCATGTCAGACATCTCTGTACAGTATGAGGGAATAAGGAGGTCTGTGGACCAGTCCTTAGTGATCTCCTCTAGGTCTTCTTCCATGAGTTTGTAGTATGACTGAAGTTGCTCCTTATGTTCATTGGCTCGCGTTGTTATGTAGATGAAGTGTCTATCTGTGAAGAACTTCATCAAGGGTTGGAACCTCTGTAGGTTGTTTGTATTCATGTGAGGTCCAGCTTCAATGGCTCTCTTCAGCTGAAGGTAATATGTATGAAAAACAATGCTTGACTGCCACTGTTTGTTCATATCATTCGAGTACCAAAGTGTAGTGAACTTCACAGCAACCAGTTCGAACAATTCAATATCCAGAAAGGTCACACCTTTTGGCATCTCCCAGGAAACAAAGGTGATGAGGGTTAGGAGCTAGCTAAAGTGAAACTCGTAGCCCTAGTCTTGTGCTTTGTGGCAGTCTAGTTCCAACTGATTAACTAGGTACTTCACCCAGTTCATCTGCAGGCCTTCCACGCACTTCCCTGCAAGGTCAATGACAAAGTCTGTGACCTACGTAGGTTTTTTCTTCCTTACTAACTTTCCAGCTATTAGTTGGAAGGCTAGGCGCACTGTGCCATTCTGGATGGAGGCTACCTTGTAGCCTCGCATTCCCTTTTCAACATCATCGTATGTATCTTTGATCTTATGTGCTAGTGTGCGATCTCTGGATTTTCTTATATAGAACTCCTGTGGGTCGATTCCTTGCATACTTAATCCAACGATCCTATATATTAGTGTCGTATCGACAATAATACAGTGGTCTAGCCATAAGTAGCCGTCGTGGTAACATGAAATTAATAGCTTGACATAGATGTTCACTTTCTGGTGCCTTCCAAAGTGTGGGTTTTTCATTACATTTAACAACGTGGACTGTGCAAGGTTCATCATCCACGGATGGGGGATTATCTTTGAGTTCTTCCCCTTCATTCTGGTTAGGTATTTGTATGGGGCGAGCATTCTATAGTTCTTGTGATCTTTGAGGTTGAAGTCATTGAACTTCAGCGCTGGGATCTTGTCCTGCTGCGTGCAAACTGCGTGTATCCCCTTTGGGAGGTACACAGTAACCATGGAATACTCAAAGTCTCTTGGCACACTATATCGACTCACTGCGTCAACTAGAGGCGGGATGTAATCTAGAAATATGGTTGATATCAGCTTCACATTTGCTAGGTCATCTCTGTGTTTGGTTCTCTTTTCCGCTAATGGTCGGGATGATTTGACTCTACAAGTAGTCAACAGAGAGGCTTGCACTCCTCTCATTGATGATGCTTGAATACTTGCAGACATTTCTCTTTCATTCATTAGGTCAATGAGAACTTCTTCGACAATTTTCTCTGCAGCACTAAGCTCGTCTGACATGCACGCTCGTGGTTGAATATATTGGGTTCAAAGAGTAACTAGTCAATGCAACAGGATGGATGGCAATAGCGTGATGATCAGTGTGTGAAATCAACTAGTCCACATATTCATATTCATAGTTATCAAAAATTTTCTCATTGTGTGGCGCGATGGGATAAATATATAACTTGGCAACAGATCTCTTGTAACGAGTGAGAAGCCTTCATTAACTCAGTTATGTTTGTTATGGTGTGGTCCCAACGGTCTGGTGGCGAACTTTCTGATCATAAATTCCTTTCTACCTGTTCGAGACGTTGGTATAATGATTATATTGTTCCCAACGGCTATATTTCATCGCAATGGCAAAGTGCCATGTGATGATGTTCTGATATCCCGGCGAAGTTCCAATTTTGCAAATTTTCCTTCTGCGAAGTTCCCTCTAGAATGTTCTGTAACTTTTCAGTCTTATCTCTTTTCTTACTTATTTTTCAAGCCTTATTTCCAGTGAGCTTTGTCTGGGTATTCTTTTTTCCATTTTGATTATTATCTTCTTTAGGCATAGTAGCTTCACGCTGTTGAGATCCTTTCCTAGAAATCAGGGGTAATACTTTGTCTGTATCTGAAATAGTTACTTCAGTCTTATGTGGGTCTTCTAGTGTTCTTCCCACTTCAACATCCAATTCTCTGGTTTTGAATAGCTTCTCTTGGTGTTGTTGTTATTCAATCAAGTTTGTGATCCTCCTAGTCATGAAATCTTTTAACTCTTGCTTTTTTATGCTCTAAGATTTATTCTTCTTTCCTTCTAGCCCGATCTCCTTCAATTGAAGGTTTTCCTAGTAACATAGCAAATGGAGTGTTGTTCTCAATAAATTTAACAACTTCAAATTCTTCCTCTATCGAAGTTCCATGATCACTCATAGATATCTGGGTAAGTATTCCACATAAGGTTATCAGTTTTCCTCTAAATAATCCTATTCCTCCCAATGAAGGAATCATAACAGGCTTTCCTAGAATTTCCCAAGTTCTTTCTGTCATAATATTTACATGTGTTTCTTCATCCAGAACACATTCAATGTCAAAGTCTCCTATTCTTAATTAAATGCATTCATTTTCTTTGAATATCTCTGATAAGATGATATGTCGGTGGTCATTCAGGGTTTCTTTCATTTGTATCAATACTTTTTCTGATTCTTTTTGGGGTTCTATCATAATATCAGTTGCTTGACCTTTATCGTGGTCTCATTGTCTCATATTCATCCTTTCAATCTTGGCAATCACTCTAGGGAAATCCAAAACTTCATGGTCCATAGCTTTGCAATAGAGGCAACTAGGTCTTCTTCTAGGGCATTCCCTAGCAAGATGTCCTAGTTTTCTGCAACTGTAACAAAGGGTTAATCCTCTCTTTTTCTTAAATGATCCCCAATATTTCTTGTACCACGCAATAGGATCATGGTAGCTAACCTGCAAAAAATTTCTAGGATCTTGCATCCATTTGTTAGTCCAAACATTCTCTCTATGCATAGGTATAACATATCTTTCACTATTCTTATCATTTCTACTCATATCAAATTTTCTTTCATCTATCAATGCCCTAGTTTTCAATCTAGGACAAATCTTATCAAACATACCTAGATCCATAATTTAGAAACAAAAATTTCCACTAATCTTATCTTCAGTAGAGCGCAAAGCTTCCAGATCTAAATTTTTTCACTATTCTTACCTTTATCAGAGCACAGATCTTGCAGATATTACTTCTTTTCTTCAGATATGACCCTTCTTGGCACAAAGCTTTATAGATCAAGTAGAATACTATGCACTAGAGTGATAGATATATGCACAGAGCTTTCACAATTTCAGGTCGGATCTTCACACAAAGCTTCTTCTTCCTCAGTTCCCAACAATCATAGTTTTAGGTTAGATCTTCGCACAAAGCTTCTTTTTCTTCAGTTCCCAGCAATCATAGTTTCAGGTCCCGCCAACAGAACCATCTTTTGGCACAGGGGCAGACCTAGGGTTCAACGCTACAACAACGCAAAAAAAAACCCTAACTACTGGCCCTTTTGACAACACCTGCGAAGTAGATGAAGTCTCACTCGAGGTAGAGGAAGGGTTGGTTGCAAGACTCAGATGTATGCAACCTTAGATAGGACACAGATCTGTGATTCTAACACTTGACAGAGCACTCAATAGTTAATAATTCATCTATATCCAGTCTTAGTTACAGCGTGGTTAAACCCTAGTTACAGAGTATCACAGTATTCATTCAGATCTAAGGTATTTAAGCACTAAGCATATTCACATAGGTTAGATCCATACTATTAAGCACATAGCACTAACATATATATATGCCATTTATTTATATTGAAGTACTAAGAACATAAACATATAAACACATCAACACATCGCACAAAACAGAGCAACGCATCATGTACATGGTTCACCCCCACCTTGGGGCTACGTCCACCAACTCTTTGTCTTCTTTATTATCTTTGGTCAATCTTCTTGCAGGCACATAGCATCCAAGTTATACTCCGCAGAAGACATGAGATCTGTGCACATTCCGCTATATCCTCCTTCTTCTCTCTAGGGTATAACACCAAGCCTTCACACAATCTCTTATAGTTACTTGCACTAGACTTGCAAGCCTCACACAGTATGCACAAAGAATTTACAACTCTTGATCATACAGATCCAACTCTAGCACTTAGCACACTGGCTTCTTCTTACATCACCTAGATATCTATTTATACATACAAAATAGGCCTGAACATGGATAAACTCATGGGCTAACATCCCATACCCATTACATAATCTTGAATCCCAAAAAGGGCCCTAAAGGGGGCCGAGATCCCATGATCTCTACTTCGTCTTGCGCTCCACCTTAGACAGCCTGTCGGAGTCCCAAAATTAGTTCAAACATGACCAAGGATCCTCAAAAATTGGTCAAGGGCCAACAACCTCCAAAGTTGACATCCCACAAGGGGTTTGACCCAGGTCCTCAAAAATAGAGTAGTTATGGGCGGCTCTCGCATTTGGATTATGGGTAGAGCGCTTGAGTACTCCTTTCGAAATAGGAGGTGATGGCTCTCGTTTCTCAATATGTAAATTGATCTCCGGAGGAGGAGGAGGATATTCTATACCAGGGATAGCTTGTTTAGAGCTATAATCTCAAGATCGAGTGGCTACATTAACTTTCGCATCGACCATATTGATACATAAATGGTTGCCATCTTGCGACTGCTGGTTTTGACCCCCACCAACTTCATTTTTTATGTTTGAGGAGCTTGAGGCTACGTGTTGATTATGTGGGAATGGATTCATCAGCACGGAGGGTGATTGATATAATATCCTCATAGATTCTACAAGTTTGGGGCATAAATGGGTATGGTGATCATCTGTGCAAATCTTACAAGGAAACTTCACCTTACATATTTCTTGTTTTCCCTCTCCAGCATTACTACCTGTCTTATCATTATTATTATTGTCCTTGGGTTTATTACCATTTTTCCCACCCTTACAGTTATTACATCATTTATTCTTGTTCCCTCCTGGTTGTTGGTTACCATTTGGGTTGGTCGACGATTGCACAGAATGTACATCCACCGACTGGGTGGGATTGGAAGACATATACGAAGCTGGCTCTCAGGCAGACTGGTTTAAATACAACTCTTTCAAATGCTTTGTCACCGATTCTGCATACTTTACATTGGTGGCACCTACAATGCCATTAGCATGAGGTCTGGGATTTTTCCTAGGATCATAATTTGACCGTGGCATGCTAGGAAGAAGGTGGTATAACATCCCAAACTGAGCATATATCAAGTCTAACTATTGGGCCCTAAATATCGCTTCTTCCTCAATGGTAACCCTAGAAGTAGCAATGTCCTTCGAGATAGGAGCGTGAAAAGACTTAAGAAACCATTCTAAAATAAAGGATGGGGGTATATGGGTCTTAATCAACCTCTTATGTGTACGCCACTCCTGGATATGGTCGGAGATATGAGTGGCAGTATCCTAGCGTAAAGTAGACAACAGTTCTAGGCCAACATCATAACGAATGGGAAACTGGAAGTGGTTAAGGAAGACCATCACCAACTAACTAAAATTCCCATATGCCCCCTAGGTATCTCAATATACCATTTCGTAGCAACTTCAATGAGGGTGCGTTGAAATAATCTCAAACGAATAGAATCTTCATTAAGGGAATTCGATGAGCACCAAAGGTGAAAGGTAGTGACGTGATCACCAGGATCCTATCCATTCTTACCCTCGAACTTCAGGATGTTCGAAGGAATTTTGGTGGGGATGGGGGTCCATGTAGGATCGTGACTCATAGGGTCATTCATTAACTTAGACAAATCTGGAAGATTAAGCTTAGCCAGAAAAAGGGAGACGAGGTTGTGACATCTGGCCCCAACCTCCCAGGAAATATTGTGCCTGCAGAACTGTAGGCCATCCATGGTTCTAGTAAACACGATGGCCCTATTTGGCATTATAAGGCCATCCTCTGGGATGATTCATAAAAGGTTGATTGGGCATCTTCCAACTAGAATGTTATGTTGAGGGTTATAGAAATTTCCCCAAGCCGGATTGGATCTAGGTTGGGGGTTTCCCTAAGCATGAAATTGACCTCCTCTAGGTTGGAAGCGGAGGATAGAGATGGATTTTTCATGCCAAATGTATTGGTTGGAATATTCACCAAGGAGGTAGTATTGTAGGATGAAACTTGAGCTGAAGCTTGCCTGCCAGATTGATTATTCCACCTAGAAGTAGGAGGATTGGACATAGGGTTAAAAGAAGGAATACCTCCCACATTAGGATTCATTTGATGGATTTTATATCGACCAAATGAAAAAAGGAGTGTAGGGAGGTGTACTTCCCCCAAGCCCAATGCTAGGATTAGGGCCAACAGCTGGGATGGAATTGGAAAACTGCGAAGTGAAGTTGGGCATACCATAAGAAAAGGGACTAGAAGCCATAGGGATGGACTGAACATTGTATCCTAGTGAGTGGCCAAGAGACCCAAAGGGGTTCAAGGTGGTAGATTGAGCATTTACTATAGGCCAGGCCATAGTAATGATAGGTACCTCTAGCACTATGACCATAGAGGTTGCAGTAGTTGAAGGGGTGCCATTAACTATAGTAGGTATGGGATTTGAAGGGCTCCCAGTGTTCTGAAGACTAGGCTCGGTACTCATCCTTGTAGAATCACAATTCTGAATGGTGGATGTGTGTGTACCACATATAATAACTCTATGCCTTTTAGAAGGCAATGACTCAAAATCCGGTGGTAACTGTAATAAGCGATAGGACCGGTGGGGAGGCTGGTCTGATTCCACGATGACTTAAGATTCTAAAGATAAAAATATGTCCTAAGTCCAACTAGTAATCAAAGAGCACACTAAAATTCCAATGGCCAATATGCATGTAAACGAGGTAAAGTGGTTTAGTGGACTCCCTCCCTAAAGAAGGTATGTCTCACCCAAGAGGGGACTGAGACTTCCTGTTAAAGATCAAAGGTAACAAAATCAGTTATAAGGGCCCTCGTGGGCTTAACAACTAGTTGGTCAGATCCCCCAGAGAGGTAATCCTCCATAAAGGTTGTGTGTTGTTTGAACCTTATCTGACCCAGGGTACCTGCAGAATAACCCCTGCAAGTAACCTATGAAACACCTAAGTCAAGAAACTAATAAACCACTGTATAACTGATGCACAAGCGAGCAGTCATAAGTCAGATCTACCGTATGGGAAGGGTAGCAAAGCCAAAAACCTTGAAAGCACAACCTCTCACGAAGGTAAGGGAACTAACAAGATCCCCAGATACGAATAGATCCCTAGAAATATCTTTGATGCTAGGAAAGTATCGGGGGGATATCCCTTCAACTGACTTCGCACGACCTCGTGATTAACTCTGGTGTGAGCGGATCCTCCTGATATTACCAATTATACAATGGATTTCTCCACTCCCTGACTCAGACACATATGTTTATCTAATTTCCTTGGAGAAGTTTACTCACAAAATCTTATTCCAAGGCACTAAATCCTAGGCTAGTTTTTGCACCCTAGAAAAATAAAATCGTTACTAATCAATTTTAAATTATTGCGTTGATTTTAATGGCCGTGATTACTGAAAATGTTATGGCAGTGAAACTCATGGTGTTATGACTATGCAGGAAAAGTAAATATGAAAATAATGCAAAGTCCTAACTTTAACTTTCAATGAATGATATGCTTCTAAAAACGATGCAATTTTCAAAGTCAACTCTGCAATTCATAAGTAAAAACGCAATCTTTCACTACATGTACTAAGCTAATGATAAAAATTCAAAAGACAAAAATGCCAAGCAATGAAAAATGCTTATTTTTTTGTATTTTCAATATAAACAAATTGAAAATGCATGGATTAAAAAGCAACTTGATATATAACCCTACTGTGTGAAGGTCCTAACCCGCACATAGGTAGATCAATGTATTCGGATGTAATAAAGGTCAATATTAATAAGACCTTTCAATAAAATAGAATAAGGCGGATGTAAGAAGACCTAATAGAAGCTTCTGCTTCTAGAAGGATCTTCCTCTAGATACTTCTTTTTAGTATAAATAGGAGTCGAGGGTATGAGAACCCTAGCTTGGATATTATTGTAATAGAGCACTACTCAACGAGAGGTTGCCCCCTCGAAGAGGCCTGTGAACATTGCTATCTGATTCAAGTGCTATTTCTCTTGCTATTTCATATATCATTTATGTGTATTGTGAAGATTATGCTGGATATTTTACTGTTATTCTGTCATTTTTAGCATTTCATTTTTGTTCTGCATATTTTATATATCCGGTATCTTGTAAGTGGTATCAGAGCACTTTCCTTGGCAGAAATTGTGGGTATTTTTTTTTCAGGGTAGAGACGTATTCCGACGTCTTTAAGCCATAAAGATCTGTCGTTACGCGCATAAACCCGCGGTTGAGGGATTCATACACGCAGGAAATACAAGTGGTTCTTAAGCCCACGTTTGTTGGCCACCCTTGTAACCCCTGTTGGTAACCCTTCGAGTGGTAGCGCATCAAACAACACCTGTTTATGGACCGACCTAGATTTCCTGAAGCCCTCTGTAGATAAACCTATCGACCGCTAGACTGCTATAGTGTCACCGAGAACAACA
>JASDQU010379139.1:0-10759 GCA_032191745.1 Picea mariana | reverse complement strand
ACTTAATATTTCTGACAGCTTGTGAATGTGCTTCTGTCCATGGCATTGGATATTTATTTAACCTGTCATTCAATAGTTTACAATCCTGAGCACATCCTTTATAAAAATGACTAATATAATTTAAGCTTCCAAGAAATATTTGGAGTTGGACTTTGTCAGTAATATTATCTAGAAACTTATCAGCAAATTCAATGGCATGGGTTTGTAGGGTTAATTCACCATTCCAAATGATATGGCCAAGATACTTGACTTCAGTTTTGAAAAGTTCAAGTTTTTTCTTTGAGAAAACCAGTTCTGCTTCTTTGACAACTTGAGAAATATCAATAGGATAAGATTCTGTTATAACAAGAATGTGGGGTTCATGTGGAAAAGGAAAGTCAGAACATTGTGGATGGGGACAAGGCTCTTTTGTTGTAGAACTTGTAGGAGGAAGATTCGTCCTAGGATTATGATGTCTATGTTCAAGATGGATCTGTTCATTCTGTCTGTGTCTAGGTAGTGTTGAGAGTGTTACTAATTTAGCACAATCTAAACACTGAATAGAGTAAGATACTTGTCCTAATGAGGAAGCAAGGGGTTGGAGTGAGGGATGAAAACATAAGGGTGGAGTTGATATAGAAGAAACAAAAGGGCGATCATCTTTGAGGTATGAACGTTGAGGAGTAGGGAAAGAGATGATTGCAGAGGAAGAGGATTCTTGGATGTTTGCATAAGTTATAGATTGTGGTACTAGAACTCGAGGAGTGCCAATGACCCAATTTGCAGGAAAAGAGAGATTTTCCCATTGAATAATCTAATGTTCTATTTTTTGATTCAGAGGTTCAATAATAACCAGGGTACTAGATTTGGATGTCTGACTGGGAGCATTCATTACTGTAGGATATAGAGTGTTTGTATGCCAAAAACATCCTTTAGTTTGGATGGAAATGCTTGTCCTGGTCTGGCACATATCAAATCCAATGGTACGGATCTGAAGTTTAAGAATATCTGCAAGGTTTTCATCAAAGGTATATACAAAGAAGTTTGGGAAACAAGCAAAATATACAGGGCCATTGGATAAAGGAGCAATAATGCCTCCTATTAAGGAATCAATGAACTTATTATGTGTCATATCTCAGACAGTACGCAGAGCATAAGCTTCTATGCCTTTGTGTACTAAAGGATTGATTCCGATACGTATACAACCAAAATGTAGATAGTTTGTTTTGTGTTTCTTTGCTTCAGCTTGGATTTATTTAACATTGATTAAAGAAATGGTTTGGCTAACATCACTATTTTGTTGTATACGACTAACTGATTCTTTAACAATGACTCTGGACACAACACGAAGGTGGAACATACTTAAGTCATTATAGAACTGGCTTGGAGAGATGGCGGGTAATTTCCACGCAGCTTGTGGTTGAGACTCAATGGCTTCAATACTTGCATGGTTTAGACAGTGGATATTGTTGTCAAAAAACATAGATCTTAGACTGCTTGTAGAATTTCTTCCTGAAGTACTCTCTTCTTCAGCATTTTGAATATCTCGAAAAGATACAGATCTATCCATAGTGAAAGTAATAACTATTACTGCTCAGAAAAGAAGGGCGTTTAATTGTATTTCTTTGCACCGGAGTAAAAGAATGTTGAATAAGCTCTTGTCCAACTGCTCAGGCAATAACTAGTCAGAACTTAGAAAGTGGCAAAAGTGGAAACCTTGTCTTTCAAAGGCCCGAGACTTCTGATACAACTTTCAAAAAGTCACAAGAGTGGAAACCTTGTCTTTCAAAGGATCGAGACTCTTGATACAGCTTTCAAGATTAATTCCTATACCAATAAACATATAACAGAGAGAAAAGTCTGTTATCATACCCGGGTTGAAAACGTGGTTGGCTCTGATACCATTGTAACTCAGAGGCTTCCTCCAACGGAGAATGAAGTTTGAATAAAACTTGTCTTTGTCTTTTGCCTTTGTCGACTACTTTATTTTGCGATCTCAGCGTGAACCTAGAAAATCACCTATGTGAACCCATAAAACCTCCTATGTGAACCTAAGGAAAACCCCAGCATGAACCTTTGAACAACCCAACGCCCCAATTTCCCTTAGCGGCCACCTGCCTAGCGAGACTTACCACAGATGCTATTCAGGACCTAAGTGAACTTCCGAAAATCTTCCTCAGTGAGCTTTCACAAGGCCTTCTAGTGAACTTTCGCATAACCTTCCAGTGAACTCCAAACGATCGCAATAGTAGGCAAACAGATAGAGCATAATACAGAGACAAGATAATAGACAATATTCAGAGATAAAATGTGGAAGCTGATTTATATTAAAAGAGCCAGAATGGATGGATATACAGACTTTGAGGACAGATTGCTCTTCTCTCACAATAGACACACAGACAGACTGAAACTAAATGCTTCTACCACTTTAGGTTTGTGCTGGTTGAGCCAGAATCACGCAGGCTTATCAAAGCAACCTATAAGAAAGTCACAAAGATCGAAGAGAGGGAGCTTAGAAGACTCGGACTTATAGACTCAAATCGACTCTACTAACTAACTCCTCTCAAATGAACCTCTCACCTCCTTATATACAAATTTTTGGAGAAGAGAATCATTCTCATGAAAAGACTAGACAAGACACTTTACTATTTGCTTAGAATCAAATCTACTTTTAAGATTTGGTGGAAAGAACATGCAAGAACCTTCCGACCAAATTTCAAATCTACTTTCCACGTATTAAGGAATCTTAGAAATGCGGGTCAAACCATGCCAAAAGCTAGAGAAGTGCTCTAGGTTTCCAAGATACTCTTATTTGAAACATTACAAAGTGGAGATTTATGACAGAAATCCACAAAAACCAACTGACACCACTGTCGGCCAGTAAGACATGAAAGGACTGGCACCACTGTCGACCAGTAAGACATGAAAGTGGATGGGTTCCAACATTTTATTCCATCGGTTGACCAGGAAAGTGATTGAAATGATATGGGTCCCAATGTTGAGTATAGACCTCCCTATACATCATTGGATCTTCATTGTTGTCTTCTTCTTGTTGGAAAACATACTTTGTTCAGATAACCCAAGGATGCTTCTCATTTATGAAGTTTGTCATATACCCAATGCTTGAGATCTAATTAAGCCGATGAACATTATCTGAAAGATTTAAATGATGAAACATTTGTTCAACATTCAATACATTTGGATGTATTTCACTTGGGTTTAACCCGAATTTTTTCCACCAAGTCTCAAGCCCGGCTAGTTCAGGGTTGGTATTTGATCTAAAGTGACTAGAAAACTTTATCATGCAATAATAATATTTATACATGTCACTTCATAAGCATATATGATCCCACATGGATTGATACTGATGGTAATTTATTTGATGAAAAAGCAAAGAAGGATCTTGCTGGGGCCAAGACTGCAATTCTCTCATTCGATTTATCATAAAATAAGAATGATTTGGAGTCTCTTTCCATTGTTGAGAATTTTGACAGAACCACCTTCTGAATGCAGATCTTAGTCTGGTGATATCTCCCATTTCTATTAGTTTTTCTCAAGCAGCAAGAGTAGGATCTTGATGCATTCTGCCTATAAGATGTTGAGGAGGTATTGCATGAATTCTTGTGTTAGAAGAGAATCCAGGCAAACTGAATTCAATTCCTTCAAACCATCTTAACTCCCAATGAGGAGCCCAGTATTGAGCATAAGTTTCCCAGTCAAGATTGTCATCAACCTGTTTTGTCACTGGCCTATTGTTTAGATCATCCCATGTATTGATAATGGCCAGACTCTTAGGTTGGATTGAACAAAACACAATATTTGACTACGGCTTTGAAATGAAGGCAAATGTCTTTTTAATAGGTGGATAGCCTTTTGTTATGCTTGGAATCGTGATGGAATAGGATGGGTGGCCTTGAGATGTCCTGATAGATCCATGAAGTTCAATAGCAACAAGAAAAGGAGTTCCCAAAATACAGTCTACAAGCAGATCTGCTAAGAGAAACTTCATTCCTAAAGCATACTGGTCAAACCATAAAACACTTTGGGAACTTCAAAATCAAAATCTATAGAAACATTCCCTAGTCCAATGGCAGAATAATTGCTAGGGAGCCAATATTTACAAGGGATCAAATTTTTGTTGAGGAGATTCATATCTGATCCAGTATCAAGCAAAGCATTTAAATAAAACATTTCTGTGTTTATCTCTAGATTTATCTTGACATGATACTTTTGAAATTGGATAGGCAAGATTTTCATAGGATTTAGTCCTTGCAAATGGGTTGAGTCATGAGGATGTCTTTCTAATTCAATTGGTATATCTTCTTGTGATGGAGGAAGAGATTCCACCTGGTCTTTTAAGGCTTTTATTTCTTGCCTTGCCCAAGAATCAACTTTATATGAATCTTCAGAAACCTCTTCATATTGTTTCATCTTTAGCTTGAGTTCAACAACTTCTTCCTTTAGATAAAATACCTCTTTTGCCAAGTCTGTGAGTGAAGGATGATGCAACTTGGTTTCCTTGTTGTGCTTAATGAAAGACCTGGGTATTTATTTCAAATGAAGCCTCTAGAAATAACAGCTTAATCCCTGCTTTGTGGGAAGATTCTGGATTGCTTTGCTTCTATCCTACTGTCATAATTTTCAAAAAGGATTTAAGTAAAGATTTTTTCATATCCCCTTCTGGCAAGGCTTCTATTTGAGCTAGCATTTGCACATCTTGATCTCCAGTGCTATGGTACATGCATATATTTATTTTTTCTCTGTGCCTTCGGGGGCTGGATACAAATCCGATTCAGAAGAATCTTCGCAAGAACAAAAATTCAGATTATTACACTTACACTGATGATTTAGAAGAATTTCTTCATCAGCTGAGCTAAATTCAAAGTCTGAAGTCTCTGTGGATTCAGAACAACATCCTTCATGAAGTAGATGGACTTCTTCTCTTTTGACAAAAAGATGATGTGGGCATTGATTTGTTAAGTGGTCATTTGCTCCACATCTATTGTAGTGAACCCTGTGTGCTAGTTGTTGTGTTGTTTCTAGATTGGCCTTCTGATGTGCTTCTTTGGCCCTTTGTTCTGAGATTTTCCCTTTGGATATTCTCAAATTTTTCCCTTCTGGACAAGAACTTGCTATGTGTCCAGTTTTTCCACAAAGCCAACATTGAACTTGTTGCCTTGCTTAGCTGGAATGTGTTTTCAGCTTAATGTCCTCAGGCTCATAATAGTGAGTTTTTTGTCTATGTCTATAGTGAATTTTTTTTTTTTCTGGTGGGATCTGTGAGGTATAGACCATATTTCCCACAAATAGATTTGCTATCAGGTAGGTGGGACAATTTTTGGATAGACTTATGAACTTTCATATTTATGCATAGTCCAATTAGGGCTTTAGTGATAAAAGAATAAATTTCTCCCCAAGTATACATCTCATAAGGTAATTTGAAAACCTCTTGCATTTTGAGATATTCTACAAACTTGCTAGGGATTGCTACAAGGTATACTTGTTTCCATAAAATATTCTGACTGTCTTTTACCTCAAATATTCTTTGAGTCCATTCTTTGTGGAATTCCTCATATTCTGACATTTTTCTGCATTTGATATTCATTAATATCATTTTGTGCTTGTCAGCCAATTCTTCTTCAGTACCACACTAATGTTCCAGAATTAGTGTGGTGAGGGCTCCTATCATATTGTTCTGAGGAGTTCCATTGAGATGATAGAAAACATCTCCTTGTTCATCTCTTAGTACCTATGCTTCTATTTTTGTTATCATAATAGGTGAGGAGATGACTTCCCACCAATTGCTTAACGTCCCTGTGAAACACTGGATCAAAGATTTGCATACTTCTATCTCACTTTTGCCTTTCATACACATGATTTTATAGAAGACATACATTCTATCCAATAGTTGTCGGACTTGCCCTACTGACAGACCATCTATGTTCCATTCAGGGAACCAATCTTCTACAAATGATTGGGATTCAGGCATATTTCCTTTTCCTAGAAGATTAGGTGCAAGCGGCCTATTCATATAGTGTGGAATATTTTCATATGAAGGTCTTTGGACATAAACCATAGATAGATTGGAGTTTTTGGAAGAAGAAGAAGAAGAATTTGGTTCTTCTTTTGGAAAATGGATTGGGAATTTCTTTTCGCTAGACTTTTTTTCGGCCTTATATACAGGGGAAATAATAGAAATCAGAGAATGAGGGAGAATAAAAGATTGGGGAATTGGTTTGTTGGAAGTAGTGTCTTTTTTATTGATCTCTAACAGAGTTTTCTCGATGACTGAGAGGGCTTCTCCTAGTCCTTCCATCAGTTCTTCATGATTTTTTGCAGAATCCTCAGTTTTTTGTATCACTATGTTCTGTGTTTTTCCAACACGGTCATAGATGTCTACAACTCTGTCATTTATTTAGTTTACTGATTGGGATATTTTATTTGTAGAGAATTGCAGGTCTCTAATATGCCCTTTTCTAACATAATCATTGGTCACAAATGTATGTGTGGCCATACCTCTAAGAGAAGTATTAGTCCAATTTACTTGTTTTGATATGGACTGAACTCCTTTTTCTACACTCGAGAGGTGGGTGGCTTCATCAGCTAACATTAGGGGTATATCTTTGACCTGTCTATTACTGTCTTCAAGAATGATGCCTTTAAAAGGCAGAAAGGTTGTTGCGGATTTGATAGTTTTTCCTTCCAGGTTTTTCCATTCATGGCGGGTAGACCCTTCTTTTCCTCCTTCCATCATCTGAGCTGTAGGATTTTGGGATTTTCTTAATTTCCATTCATAAAAGGAAATCCAGAGATTATTTTATGAAATGTATGTTTGTCATTCTTGGGACAAACAAGCTTTTTCTTGGTCAGAAGTAGAAAGGTTGAACTCAGTAGATTCAGGATGGGTGAAAAGATCCCAATTTAGCATTTTCTTGATCCATGCTTCTTCAATGGTATTCTTGGAACATTCCATCATAATAGAATGGAATTTATGGATTTCTTCAATAGAAGGCCTTTGGAGGGATGGAGACAAAGGATTGTTAAAACGACAGTCTGTGATGACTTGGTCGCATTGTTCAATATATTCTAAACCATATCTTGGTGTCCCTGGTGGTCTCATCCCTTTATAGATGTCTTGGAGTTGGGGATCTAATGATTCTATAGTGGGCATGTAATGAATCATTAGACAGAATGTTGACTCTTCAACTAAATGGAAAGATCCATAAGTATTAAGTTCTTCTGTATTTTGAATATCTCGAAAAGACACAGATCTATCCATAGTGAAAGTAATAACTATTATTGCTCAGAAAAGCAGGGCATTTAATTCTAGTTCTTCGCACCAGAGTGAAAGAATGTCGAATAAGCTCCTGGCCAACTTCTCAGGCAATAACTAGTTAGAACTTGGAAAGTTGCAGAAGTGGAAACATTATCTTTCAAAGGCCCAAGACTTCTGATATGGATTTTAGAAAGTCGCAAGAGTGGAAACCTTGTCTTTCAAAGGCCCGAGACTCTTGATACGGCTTTCAAGATTAATTATTATACCAATAAACATATAACAGAGAGAAAAGTCTCTTACCATACCTAGATTGAAAACGTGGTTGGATCTGATACAAAGATCTCGAAGCTGCCAAAGGATTTGAGTGGTTTGCGGCACCTCCAATTTCTGGATGTTAGTCATTGTTCCCATCTATCAAAGCTACATTCAGGCATAGGGAAGTAGAAATGTATGCTATATCTCAATGTGGAGGGTTGTAGAATGTTGGAGCAGTTGCCTCTAGGAATATCGGAGCTCTGCCTTCTGCACACATTGAAAGTCACTCTATCTGATGCTACTGCCAACGCCAAAGCCTTGGAATTGAGAGATATCAAAGGATTGATCCTTCTGCAACACATATCATTACAGATCAATTATTTGACTACTCCATCATCAGATGAAGGTATATTTATTCAACCGAAGGAGGGGACTTTTGGTGGCATGAAAAAGTTGCAGACCCTATGCATAATGAATAGGGGAGACTATCCGTTCCATCTTACCAAGGACACGGAAGTCATGGAATGTCTTGAAATGGATCGTCTGAGTAAAAGCACCAACTTGTTGTAGTCCTTTCAAGAATGAGAAAATAAAAATCCACAAATTCATGAGTGGGTTTCCATCCTTTTACAATCCAAGAAAGTATAACCCCTTCTCTCCTCCGTAGTCCCTCAGGTTGTCCCACATCCTTTGCAGGATCCATCAATTGCTAGCCAAGAAGTCTCATATCTTTATGGCTCTAAGAACTCCAGCTTCTATAATAAAGTCTCTAGGAACCCTCTGGGCCTCACACCCACAAAAACCTATCCTAGAAAATTCTCCCTCTAGGGATCCAACCTTCCCCGAGACAACCCAAGGAGAAAAGTTCACCCAAATCCAGCTAGGATTCTCAGGGTTCACAAGGTAACAAGGTTATAGTGGCTCCATATCTCACACCCTTCATGTCATCACGACCACAATCATTGGATAGGTACAATAGAATCCACTTTCTCACTAATTACAAACTTTTTATGGATGGTTTAAACTTGACAAGTGGCATATAAGCTATAATGTCCCCAAGGCCGAGCCCTGTTGTAAATCATGTCTATGAAGTATAAAGCTTGCATTATGAATTGTAATTATGTTTTATAGGTTGGTGAGCCAATTTTATATAAGCTAGTAGGCTTATGTGTTATTACGCCAAAGAGCCTAAGTGTTAAGGCCGAGAGCCTGTTTTTGTATATGTAATCACGCAAAACATTAATAAAAATATAAACACCGTTGTGTGCAGACCCATTAATAAAAATATAAACAACGTTGCGTGTACACCGACCACAATGAATGAGTTATGGGGGACTAAGCTTCCACTGAATGGGTAAGGGATTGGGGGATGGAAGGTGGGAAAGAGAGGCTAAGTGCTGAGCCTAGGGGCTTAAGTCCTTGGGAATAATATTTTAATATTATTTCAAAATCCATGTGAAATATTAGTTTTGTCCTAAGTTCTTGGAGAGGAACGCATGCTGATGGAGTGCATGCAGCATCATGGGTGACATGCGTCGACCCAAGCACATGCAGTTAAAAAATGACAGAAGTCAGTTGTGGAGGGGTGGCTCCTCATTTCATCATCCTTTGCATCTGATCCCTGCATACCCTCACGCAGCTTGGAAACTAGAAAACTGTAATGTTTTCCTCAGAAGCCAACATATCCGTCATCTGAACCGTTTGAGTCTGTGTTTGACCTCTGTGTTGATTCCTTGTCACGCAACCTGAAACTAGTGGCAAACTCGTGGATTGAGCCGTGTCACCTGTGTTCACTATGAGCCCAGCCTATTCTCTCTTGCATAGTCGAGTCTATACCCAAACTATCTTTAGGTTGCTACCTTCTATTTTTCTTGAGTGGAATTGTCCAGTTGTTGTTGATGTTATCCTCATCTTGCGGAAATTGGGCAGAGATTGGTTGAAGAAGCAGGCTGTCAGGCTCGTGGTTGAAGAGGCAGGTTGTAAGGCCTGTGAGCATCTCTCTCCAGGTGAGAGAATATGTTGGGAAGTGGTATTCTTCTAGAGAGAGTCCAACACCAACTACATAGCTCTAAGACTTCCTGATTCGGCCTATTGCTGAGACCCAGAGAGGGAGGTGAAGCACTGATGGACTGTGCTTGTGAAGGTGTATACTCCCATACGGAACAAGCATGTGGGGAATGAGAGTCCGTGAGTAGTGGGCGTAAGAAGGTATCCTGGGAAGAATCCTTCCGGTTATTCTGTGCAGTTTTCCCTGTAACCTCAGCCTAGACTAGGATTCCTTACATTGGGTGGAGCTTAGTCCCAGCTCGGGGGTGACCCACTGCTGAGCACGATGAGTTGCGTGGTCTAAGGCTGGGAGGTTCATGGAAGGCCTGCACGTAGTTGGTGGAATTACCATGGTTTCAAAGATAAGTATCAACTTATGCTTAATATTATGTTTTGCATGCCTGTGATGCTTATATGTATCATATATTTTGTTGTGCATATGAATTATTGTCAATGCCAAGGATTATTTATGTTAGCAATAATCTTGTGCTTACTCTGAGTTTAAATGTGTTTAATTTGATTTAAATGCATGTTATTAATTAAGTATGAGAATGATGTTGTTCCACACAATAGCGTTTGCCCTGCCAATGGGATGACGGTCGAGGGATGTTACATAAGGACCCCTTTTCCCTTCACCTGAAAATCCATTTGACCTTTACGGACTTAGGCTAAAAAAACATAAGAATAGTGACTTAGAACTTAGGAATATATTACTATATTACTTGGCTTAGGTCCCCTTGACTTAACCCCTTTCCCATAAGCCCTAATCCCCTTTCTCTCTCATGGAGCCCTAACCCCCCATACTCTTCGGTCTGACTTGGTCTACAACAATAATGCATTTTATTAATATCATGAGTGTGATTACAATGTACAGTGCTAGGCTCATCAACCTTTCAGGGCTTGATATCACATAAGAACATGCAAAGACACATGCATGAGTTTGTAGTGGTGTCATATGGGTTCTCAAATGCACTATCTTTCTTCATGTGTCTGATGAGTGGAGTGTTTAGAGTATTTGGACAAGTTTTTGATTTTTTTATTAGGATGATATTCTCATCTATTCTAAGTCTGGAGAAGAGCATGCGAAACACTTATGAATGGTGCTAAAATTGTTAAGGGATCATTATCTATATGCAAAGTTGAGCAAGTGTTCATTTTATAATAAGAAGATCCATTATTTAGGCCACATCATATTAGAGGATG
>JASDQU010379136.1:0-11114 GCA_032191745.1 Picea mariana | reverse complement strand
AAGATGTAGAAATTATGCACAATAATGATAAGAGTGAAATATATGTTCATGCATTGACATGTTTGTCAACACCTCAAACCCTTAATATTGCATGGTACATTTAGAAGAAAAATGTCATAATTCGTATCGAATTAGGTAGTACCCATAACTTCATTGGTAAAATATTAGTAGAGAGACATAATTGTTTTATGCATCCAATGACAAATTTTCATGCTTTTGTTCCTAATGGATGGAGTATTGATTGTGTAGTAAAATTCCATAACATTAAACTTAGTATGGGAGAATATAACTTATAAATTCCAATTTATGTCATTCCCATTGGAGGAATATATGTTGTTCGGGGGATTCAATGGTTGAGAACATTAGGTGCAATTTCTACAAAATATAAGGAATTATTTATGAGATTTGGAATGGAAGGAATTCAATGTGAATTCAAACAGTTAAAATCTAGACCTTGTTAGGTCATCATCTCTCATAGAATGGAAAATATCTTAAAAAGGTTAGTATGGAAGTTGTGGTTCGACTTTATTCTATGGAAGTCAAGAAAGAAGATGAAAATATTCTAGAGGAATTAAATTGGACCTTATAAAAGAATGATAAGGTCATGCATACTTGGTCTTCCAAGAAATTCCTAAAGGTCTACCTCCATCTAGAGATCATGAACATCAAATTGAACTAATAACTAGAAGTATTGTCCCTAATAAAAGGTCTTATAGATATCCTCATCAACAAAAGGGGGAGATTGAGAAAATGGTACAATACATGTTGGATTCAGATATTATTCAACCAAGTAGGAGTTCATTTTTAGCTCCAGTAGTTATGGTGAGAAAAAAAGATAATTCTTGGAGGATGTGTTATGATTATAGAGATCTAAACAAAATCACCATCAAGGATAAATTCCCTATTCCAAATAATGATGAGCTATTAGATGAGCTTCACAGAGTGGATTATTTTACAAAGTTAGATATTAAATTAGAATACCACCAAATCAAATTGCAAAAATAATACATTCCCAAAATAACTTTCAGAACACATGAAGGGCACTATGAGTTCTTGGTCATGCCTTTTGGGTTAACTAATGCTCCTTCTAATTTTCAAAGCCCTGTGAACAAAAATTTTCTACCCCAACTTAGAAAGTTTTTGTTGGTTTTCATTGATGATGCACTTATCTATAGAAAATCATGGGAATACCAAATTAAACATGTGGATAAATTCCTACAAATTCGAAAGAAAAATCAATTATATCTAAAAAGATCCAAATGTTCTTTTGGAAACAAGAAGTAGAGTATTTGGGCCATATTATTTGAAGGGAAGGGGTTAAGTTGCACTGATGGATGCTCAAATTGCCATCTTTTTAGCATCCGTACAATAATTTTTTGTATACCCTTTTCCCATTTCCATTCCATATTAATTCCCTTTTTCATTCACAATGATGCATTTTTGGTCAAGGTATAATTATCTTCTTAACATCCCATTTCAGTGCTTATTCTTAAGCATTTTTAGGAGATTATCACCTTTATGTGATAAGAGTGGTATACAAGATCAAGGTTACACATGTACCTTCTGAACGCAAGAGTTGCAACTTCTGAGTATGAGATGCTGCAAGTCTTTGCTCAAGCGTAGCTGCTACAACTCTGGGTTTTCGATGCCATTGTTGTGAATCTCACTACGGGACCATTGTTGCAACTCTCATTGTTGCTGCAAATCTTGCCTCACCGTTGTTGCAACTCTGAGATGGATGTTGTAACTCCGCGTCCACTTCAACAACACAATAATCAACCATGTTGAATTTTTCATAAAAGATGATATTGTATGTGAATNTAACTAATGCTCCTTCTAATTTTCAAATCCCTGTGAACAAAAATTTTCTACCCCAACTTAGAAATTTTTTGTTGGTTTTCATTGATGATGCACTTATCTATAGAAAATCATGGGAATACCAAATTAAACATGTGGATAAATTCCTACAAATTCAAAAGAAAAATCAATTATATCTAAAAAGATCCAAATGTTCTTTTGGAAACAAGAAGTAGAGTATTTGGGCCATATTATTTCAAGGGAAGGGGTTAAGTTGGACTGACGGATGCTCAAATTGACATCTTTTTAGCACAGGTCCAATAATTTTTTGTACACCCTTTTCCCATTTCCATTCCATATTAATTCCCTTTTTCATTCAGAATGATGCATTTTTGGTCAAGGTATAATTATCTTCTTAACATCCCATTTCAGTGCTTATTATTAAGAATTTTTAGGACATTATCACATTTATGTGATAAGAGTGGTATACAAGATCAAGGTTACACATGTATGTTCTAAACGCAAGAGTTGCAACTTCTGAGTATGAGATGTTGCAAGTCTTTGCACAAGCCTAGCTGCTACAACTCTGGGTTGTCGATGCCATTGTTGTGACTCTCACTACAGGACCATTGTTGCAACTCTCATTGTTGCTGCAAATCTTGCCTCACCATTGTTGGAACTCTGAGATGGATGTTGTAACTCCACGTCCACTTCAACAACACAATAATCAACCATGTTGAGTTTTTCATAAGAGATGATATTGTATGTGAATGAATATATATATATATATATATTTTTTTTTAAGTAAAAAGAGTTGGAACCTTTTATATTGGCATAGACAAAATACAACACTATTGGGGATGCCAGCTGTCCCGCCTTAGCAGGAAACTGAGGCAGCTGGACATCCCTGTCCACATGTCATCATAGTTAGAGAGCAGATAGAAAGTAGCAAAATTAACACTGCTATCTCCCGCCCGTAGGAAACCAGGAGTAGCAGGCTGCAGCATAATACTGATGTTTGCATCTAAAACTAAAACATAAATAAAGCTAATTGTCCACAGGCATAGACTATTAAAACAAAACCACAAGAAAAGTTTGGGTCTGAACATCAGGTGACCTCGGATCCCAGGTGAGTGTCGGCAGCCTCAGTATGCCTCCATCGCGCTGGAAAGGCGTAATATCTGGCACATGTTGGACATTTTTTCTTCAATGTAGCTCTTGAATGCGCGGCGAAGAACATATCAATCCTCTGCTCCAGCCACACGATGCGAAAGACCTGATCTTCTAGGAGGTTTCGCACGTCAAAGATGAGACTGAGATAATCCCCAACGGCTGAGGGTGGCTGTGCTAGGCTGGTATCTGCATTCGCTCCATGCTCTTTATCTCCCGTGTCTGCTCTGGTGAGTTCGGGAGGAGGTTCCTCCTCCACATAGCAAGGAGAATAAGGTTCTTCTTTCCCGTTGTTGCTGTGGTTGCGCTTCCCACTTGCCTCTACTGGAGTGTTTTTCAAACCAAAGTGCGAGCGGGGGTTCCAGTTTTCTAGGACCGTGAACAAGGTATGCGCAGCGGGGCTTTCCAGTCCTTCGTCCGGGATCACCTCCTTGACAATTGACATTCCCCTCATCCTTCTTCTCCTGGCAGCCACTGCCATTGCTTTTTCAAAGGCCTCCTTTCGCTTTCGTCGTGACTTCGCTGCATGCCAAGCTGCTCCTCTTCATGGTGTCCCCCTGAGTCGTGGCATGGTGATGCAGAGTAATAATGCGACCAGGCGAAGCGGTCGTGTCAGCAGGAGGCGAGCAAACTTGTTGTGAAGCCAATGCTTCTGCGAGACAGAGGGTCCCAAGAGCTCTCTAGAGCCTGGAGTTACACTGTTAACAATGAACCTGAGCGTTATGCCAATTGCGATAACCACCGCCATCAATTCCTTCATTAATGTCTGAAACTCAGTGTGGGTACCTTCCCCTTGTGCAGGCAGGCTCCGCATATGAATACGCCTGTGTAAATTCATGGAGAATTAATGGGCGTTTGGTGTGAGCCGGTGAGCGCCATGCCGCCGTGTCCCAGCTCGCCTCCACGTGATCGCCTAAGCCTCCCTATCACCCCATCCGGGATATATGAATGAATATCTTATTACAATGATGAGTGTTCTATATATAAAGAACGTATGGTGGCCATGGTGACCATCCATGAAAATATGCATCCCTTGGGTAATAACTATATTTATACTTTATATTATAAATATATTATTACATTAATAATATTTCTTAATTATTAATCATATTATTAATTATCAATCTAGTATATTGTGTTTTCGATTGTAACGGCCCCGTCATTATGACTACAAGCGACGCAAGCAAGTGCAATTTTTTTAAAATTTTAGGTAGGAAGGCAATGACGACAACAGTTAAACCACACAACTTGATGACGAACACCACACACACAGATCAAGCAACAGACAACAATGACTCAACACACTAGCACATCATGCAACTAGGCAAAACATGCGAATCAAGACAGATAAAAATGACTACTCGCTCGACATAGGCAAGACAATGCCTACAAGCTAAAGGAAAACATCAACCACCTGACACAATGACTTCGATGACTAATAACTAGAAAACCTCTATGGCATGCAAAACCAAACACATTGAGGTGTTACAGAATCAAGTTCCAACATCAATTACAACGAACAACGCCCACATCGAGAAGCACAGGCTCTGACTAGGTTATCATTCACCTATATCCATCAGGGCGCATAATGATCCCCTCATCAGGAATCGTTTCGTCACCAGGTGATAGGTGTGACAGTAACCATGGAAACATAACATAACTGGAACCTTAACCCCAAGCTAAGTCTAATCTTCTAGGAGACTGAATTAACTGACTAGAAGACTATACCCATGCACCCAAGCAACAAGACAACAAGACTCAAGGTGACATCACCCAAATGAAAAATTGCACCAGCTATCAAACAACTTCACCAACAACCATAACTCATTATCTATTAAGCAAGATTTCTAAGTGCGAAAGAGTGAACTATTATAATGTTACTAGTGTCATAAATGTTATCATAAATGTGAACTATTATATGCACTTAACAAAATCAATACGCTTGTCAACAATTATACACTGTCCATCAACATACACTATCCATTAACATTAACAAAATTCTTTTTCTAAATACACACAGTCCATTACACTTTTCAGCAAATATACACTGTCCCTTAATATACAATGTCCATTACGATTGTCAACAAAGGTGAACTACTACACTTGTCTAATTATACACTGTCTAAACATAAAGGTGAACGATTACGCTAGTCTAATTATACACTGTCTAATTATAAATATACAATTTCTGAACATACACTATCTAAATATAAATGTGAACTATTACACTGGTCTAAATATACACTTTCCATTTAATGTATGAATCGTTGTCAAGTAAATACAACAGATTATAGAATCTAATCGCTGACATAAGTAATAGGATATAAAATAGAATTGGTGTCAACACATTAAATCGCTACCCATTAATAACTCACTACCCATTACTAAATCACTACCCATTATCAAACTATTTACTGTCAAATCATTGTAATCATATTCAAAATGCAGATATATAATCTAGAGATGATAATGTAGGTGTATCATTGAAGAAAAACACAGGCCCAATACATATTCATAGATCTTTCTAGACTCAAGCCAATGCATTAAAATAATGCAGGCATATCAAACGCGATCCACTAAAGCCTATCAACACTGTGTAAATAATGATCATAGGTAAATATCAATAAGATACCATTGTGTATAGATATCGTTGTTCGTCAAGCTTTCACTAGCTAGCAATATTATTGCTATCATTTATTAAATGCCTTGTATCTTTGCACGATACATCTAAATTCATTGTCAATAGAATTGCTATCAACAATATTAATTTGTTGTCCAAAATTTTTCTGTTATTACAATGGCTATCATAATAAATATAAAATCGTTGGTTTGATAAATGTGATAGTTCACAGTCAATGAATAGTAAATTCACAATCTAATAAAAGTGTAAATTCATAGTCAATGAATGGTAAATTAGCAGTCTGATAAACATGTAAATTCATAGTCAGTGAATAATAAATTAGCAGTCTGATAAAAGTGTAAATTCGCAGTCAATGAATAATGATTTTGCAGGCATACTATGTCTAAAATCGTTGTCATACATAGAGAATAATAAGCTGTCATCTATAGAAAATAAATACGCTGTCATACAACAACGAATGCATCGTTGTCCATTAACAAATCTGATGATAATCTATTGATAAAGATAATGGTATATAACAATGATATTGTTGTTTGAGATATGATGTAAAATTTCTGCCACACATTATAGAAATTTTCCATCCATAATATTGCTATCCATGATATATAACAAATAACACCTTATTCAAAACAAAACCACAACAAACATTGTCACATATATAAATGAAATCCCAAAGGTAAAATCGCCATTCGCTGGGAGAAATAAATGCACAAACGCAGAGGTGATCATTAAAAACACAAAGAGTAATAAGGTTGATCGCTGGGAGAAATAAATAAACAAAAACATAGAGGTTTTTCCAATCAAACACGGGGTAAATCGTGAAGTAAAAGCTATATAGAAATTCATTGTGTAAATGGAAAGGAGCCTAGATGATCGGAGGTTAATCAACACAAAAACACAGAGATTGGGCCTTCAAAACTCAAAGGTTGTCATTTACAAATGCATGGTTTTATCAATCCAAAACGCAGAGATTTACCAAAGTTTAAGCAATTAAAATGTAGAGGAAATCAGATTTTTAATCAATAAAGATGCAAAGATACTCATTCAAAAGGAAGGCACAACAATTATAGATTAAGAATAAGATAAAATGCAGAGGTATGTAAGGGATAGATAGCTCGGCAAAATTTACCCTTCACTCATCATCCATGCACAGAAAAGTAGGGAATTTGAATCTATAGGTCTTTAAACACCGAAGTGACAACCATTGATTTGACTCCTAGCCAAATTCTCATGCACAGACTAATGATTGAAGGGATAAGGGACGGAAGATAAAAAAAACAATCTCTTCATAATAATCAATAAAACCCACACAGAGAAGTCAATGCAATCAAAAGTTGGATTCTCCAAGGGAAATCAATTCAGAATACAACAAGCATGGGGATTGAAATATCATAGGAAAGAAGGTGCAAGAAAACTCATGGCAATGAAATATTCAGTCGAGAACAAAGAAATAACATGTATAAATTAAATTTCATTGCAAGTAACAACTTAAACCAGCGCACCTTATCCCAACATGAATGATTCGTAGTTTTTGTCTCGCATGCACTCCATCCATCTCCCACTTGTCGACTGTTGTGAACTCACTGGTACCTCCTAGCCAACGCTAGGGGTACTCTTCTTCCCCCCGAGGCCCCCAAGCCGCAAAGGGGCCATGCACACAATATCGGAGAACAAATAGAACCCAGCTCGCCTCACAAGGCTGATCTACCACTTATTACCCAAGCTGGGTATCCTAACTCCCACAAGAGAAAGTTCAGTCAAGACAAAAATTCAGCAGCGTAACATTACGCAAAAATATGAGATCCATACTCCTCCTCCATCCTTTTTATAGAGTTTTCAAGTAATTAGTTTCCCAAATTATCATTAAATTCCTTTTTCATTTAATTAATTAGAAAAAACTTCCCTCGTACACATGTCACTCATTCCCCTAGTTGCACTAGAAATTAATTTTATTAATTATTTAATTATTCCTATTTCCCTCACCCACCTAAAAAATTCCTAAAAATACTCCTTGGTGTCCCAATATTCCCTTACAAATCTTAAATGACTTACGCCTTACTTAATTCTTGGTTGAGTTCATAGTTAGCAAGTTCCCGAGGCAAGATCCCTTACTAAGTTAGACATTCACCTTTTTCTTTATGTTTGCCCTTTTTCCTTAAGTTTCCTATTTATTTTAAGTTTCCCTCTTTTTCCTTGTTAAAAAATCATTTTAGCACATGTATATAAAACAACCATTTCCCTTTTTAGATTTTTAATCCTCCATTATAATTTTGACTTTAATAAATAAATTTGAATTTCTTACCTTCCCTTCTTGTTACATGTTTATTTATTATTATTATAATATATTTTTTTGACCACAAGTTCTATTTAGACTTAGATTTTAATTTCTCTAGGCCGGGCGACATTTTTATTAGGGAAAATGTTTTTAAATATCACTTATCACATCATTCATTTTAAGGCCATCTAGGTTTATTGAGTTACTAGTTAAAATCGCGACGTTCCCTTCATGACACACTAGGTGCTCCAAGGGTGCCACTCGCCTCTTTATGTTTTTCTTGCGTGACGTGCCCTTCAGGATGCAATAGGTGCTCCAAGGGGTGCCAATTGCCTCTTTACATTTTCCTTGCATGACGTTCCCTTCAGGATGCACTACGTTCTCCAAGGGTTCTACTTGCATCTTGACTAACTTTGGTAGACATAAAAAAGCCCTGGAGTCAATACTCTGCCAGGTGATCTTGTGGGATACTAAGGGCCTCTAAGGAATAAGGCCCATTCCTTATTGCGCGCCCCTTAGAATCATCATGAATGACTATCATAGTCTGCCCTCATGACATCATAGGTCTTCTCAAACTAGGTAATCATTAACCTACAGTTCGAGCCACGAAAAGAGTGCTAGTAGGCTATGACATGGATGTTGTTCACACCTCTCCCTCAAGTCTCTGGTTGTCCTGCATGACCCCTCTACTCCACATGTGTGTCTGGTCGGAAATTTATCATCAACCTGCATCCATCAATGAATCATGTCATCAACAATAATCAATCATCATAACATCTAATCATATGTACATGGGTCACATAAATAACATTCAAACCCAAAGGTCCTCTCCCTTACTCGGTACAGACTCTAAGGGGTTCCATCGATGCCTCTGCATCCTCAATGTCCAAAGTCCTGCACACTCAGGAGAACCCAATTGATAGCACCTGTCTACGTGAATACAACAAAATAACATATCGTCAATCCATAATGTCTCATTATCATAATCAAATTACCGATAGTATAATAATCTGGATCACTTGCAAGCAAGTGTCCCCAAGGATAAGTTCACTCAGTGTGCATAAGAGTGGGATGTTACATACACCCTCTCTTGGTTTAAACTTCGTCTCAAAGCTTCATAGTATATAAATGTCAAAAAAAAAGTGTATCACAGTATCATAAGTCTATCTATCAAACAAAAATGGAAACTAATGGCACATATCATATTCGTCCTCCCAGGTCGTCGAGTGCGGACTATAGTTGTCCCACTAGACCTTGACCTGATCTGTTGTTCGCCGTTGTAGCTATCAAATGCGATGGTCCAGAATATGCATCAACTCTGCTGTGAGCACATCCTCGTCTGATACCTGGAAGGAACTCGTGTCAATAAAACATGTAGGGTCACTAATATAATGTCTCAAACAAATACGTGAAAGACATTGTGCATACGCCTCAAGGATCAGGCAAGGCTAGTCAATACGACACAACCCTCTCTTTTCCACAATCTCGTAGGATCCCATGAACCTAGGAGATAGTTTATCACCCTTTCCCATCTTGATCGAACTCTTATGCAGTTTCACTTGCAAGAATAATTTATCACCACATCATAACTATGGTCGACACAATGCACATCGACATAACTCTTCGGCCGATCCTATGCTTCCTTGATCCTTTGTCTTATAGTTTGCATTTAATCTTCCATTTCTTAGATTTCTTCCGGTCCCACCAGGACCCTATTCTGAAGCCGATCCCAACTTAAGGCGTCCAACATGATCTCCCGTAAGAAACTCGAAAGGCACCATCTTAATGGTTCTTTGATAACTGTAGTTATATGCAAATTCTACCAGTGGCAAGAACTCTTCCCAATGCTTCTGTTGGTCCATAACGTACATATGGAACATGTCCTCCAGGATTTGGTTGATTCGTTCGGTCTACCCATCTTTCTCTGGGTGATACATGACACTAAAGTTAAGTTGGGTTCCCAAGGCCTCTTGGAAACTAGTCCAAAATCATCCTGTAAATACCAATCCTCTATCGGATATAATCCTTTTAGGCACGCCATGCCCTCACAATCTTGCTGAGTAAACTCTAGCTATGTCTGGTGCCCGATACATCATACGCACAAGAATAAATGAGCACTCTACATCAGAGTGTTGACTACCACAAAAATAGAGTCATGTCTCCTTTCCGTCAGTGGAAATCCAACAATTAAATCCATCAAAATGCCCTGCCATTTTGATTCAGTAATAGTGTGGCTGTAGTAATCTGCCAGAGGTTTATGTTCAGCCTTCACCTATTGACATTATATACATATTTCCACGTAGATGACTATGACTGCCTTCATTCCTTTCCATAAGAATATGACGTTAAGGTCTTCCCTCATCTTTGTGACTCCCGCGTGAGCCACGTACACTGCTCTGTGAGTCTCATTTAGGATCAAACTCCTCAACTTGTTGTTCGATGGTACATAAATTCAAATTTTAAATCTCAATAATCCATCGTCGTCCAACATAAATCCTTCAAATCTTGGTACCATCATTTTGTTTTGTCCGATAAAATCCTTGGCCTCTTTTTACCAGTCATCATCGTGCTGTAAAGTTAGAATATTTTCACGTAGATTTGTCTAGAGAGGCATCACCAAAAATATGCACGATCTCTGACTCAACACATCAACCACTCTATTCACTGTTCCCTTTATGTAAGTAATCTCGAAATATTACTCACTAAGAAATTCTGACCAACGCCATTGTCACGCGTTCAATTTGCTTTGTGTAAAGATGTGTTGTAGTCCACAGTTGTCTGTTTTTTGTTCAAATTTTCGTCCAATAAGGTAATTTATCCAAACTCGCAAGGCATATACAATGTCTAACAACTCCAAATCGTGCATCACATAGTTCTCCTCATGCCTTCTCAAATTTATCAATATGCAAGCAATCACCCGACCGTCTTTCATCAAGACTTCGCTTAAGCCTTCCTTGTATGCGTCAGTTGTTAAGAACCAAATATCAATATAGCATAGAAAAACCTCAGAAAAAGTACTCAATGCCATGAAAAAGAGATAATTTCAGATAATAAGTCTCTTTGAGGGGGTAACCTCCTTTTACCCCACTTAAATGTTCAAGTACAAGATGATTCAAAATGAAAATGTCTCCTTGGTATATATAGGAGACTAGGAGGTATAATTACAACTAATGGCCTAAAGCCGACATAAATAAAATAACATTACTAATATAATATGCCCCAATTAAGGGG